>JAQFYB010000185.1:0-72488 GCA_034694085.1 Pogonognathellus longicornis
TCCGGTTTTGTTAGTTGTATTGTTTTAAAGGATAGGCTTGATAGGCACAATTGATATTACCTCTAGGAGAAATAAAAATCAATTCCTTGTATTATAGAATGCCAATCTTTCTAATTAGGACAAGGCGAAGGCTAAGCGGGAGATGGTATAGAATGCACCTATTTTACAAGTACCTATACCCAAGAAAAAATATTTTCTCCTACCTATATTAGTTACTTATATAGGTAGTTTTGTGTCATGCTCCATTTACTCTCATTTTGAAATGACATATGAATCATCCTCTTTAAATATAATAAAGTCTCGTTAGTAGTTTTAGTGACAGTTTTATTTAAGTAAACACAATGCCCCTTACCTCAGGTCTTAGGTACTTAGAATGTGTACGTGTACTTTTGCCAACCATTTTACCCACTATGAAACATTGAACCAAAATTCGATAATAATAGCTTAAATCACGGCGTACTTGCACAGTACGATGCAACGTAATAAATACATATACACAAAGTAAATAATGGTCCAAGTGTCAATGTACATAATTGGCATCAGACATAAGATTTAACCAGAATTAAGCAGCTTGCATGGATCACTGCCACGAAACGTTGGTCGGAAAATTACCAAAAATGTCGTAGGTGACCTTTTTTACTTGTTCTTTAAATTCAGACAAACAAAACACATTGTTTGTAAGGAATTCTTTAAGCTATCGTGTTCTTTGTTTATTGTATCGATTATTTATATCATTCATTCGTTCGTTACGTGAATTCATTCATAAACAAGCATTTGAACAGCATGAGACAATTCACTTTACTTTGTTGATGTTGTTTAAAAGAATTGGCAATTATATTTATTCGCCGGGAACGGCACACTATAGAACATAATGTCTAAAAACATTTTCATGTATGAATATTCATTAACTTGCTAACATTTATAGCTTTCTTCTGCAATAACGAATTCTTATGAAACACTTGGGTTCACTATTTATAATTGGGTATATATATACATGTATACAATCAGTTATGTATAACTAACTGTCACAGAAATATTTCGGCCTTCTATTGACATCTACTTGGGCAATACACAATACAATCATTGCTAAGGTATATACACATACAGCATAATGTGTTATACAAGTCAAGAACTTACGATACGATAAGTCACCTATATACAACAAAAGTAATGGATTCTGCAATGACTACTATTTAATTGACCTAGTAAAATAATTAGACTACCCTGAGTGTTGCTGAATTCTTGAAACAATTACTAATGTTCTACGACATGTACCTTACACTCTTTAAGTATCTTGATAAGTATCAACTATCAATACAAACTATGAAAAGCTTCTTGTTACATGCAATTACAAAGATACAATCTAAATATTATTGTCTTTTGCAGGGTTGATTTTAATGGAATACAATTCTATATCACTGATCTACAGAAATATCGAAATAATGTCATGTGTATTGGGCACTGTGTGGGTATAAAATAAATTAGTAACAAACCAGCAGAATAGTTCATTAAGAAAAGAGGAAGGTGACAACAACTTTTTCTAAAGTGATTTGACACTCACACAAATAGTAGGAGCAATTTTGATATCCAAACATGTATGAAAATGTAATGCAAGATCAATCAGTTATCTATTCAGTATGTAATCTGAAAAATTTATATTCTATGAGGTACAGTCTCAATGGTATCGGTAATTTTATGCGTATTCCAGATATACGAGAAGAATAAAGGTCAAGCGAAACGCATTTTATTTTTATGTGACAACTTTTTACGATGCGTGTATGAGTGATATGGTTGTTGAGTGTTTTCAATTTGCCAAACGATTAAAGGAAGCAGGCATACTGATATTCAATATGCTTATAATTGGGGATAATGGACCAATTCATTTGCATTTAACTGGTTTAAGAATTAGTATGTCAACACGAAAAAAAGGCAAATCACGCTCAAAATGTGTGATTGTAAATCAATCAGTGTAACCCTGGTATGTAATTTAGTATTTCAATCAAACTCATTAATACTCTTAATAATTTTTCCCCGAACATGAACATATTGTCCACCTACTATTTAAGTTGAACTAGATATTAAAAATTTATTTCTAATCAATTGATCAGGTTGTTGCAAGGTAATTTGCTTATTGTATTGTGAATTATTTTTTGTTTTCCTTTTATTTTCATAAAACTATGTAAATGTTTGTAATGAGAAAAAAGGGAAAATGCTCAAATGATCTTGTACTTGCTTTGAATTAGTTAGTTTCGATTTTTTGAAGTTGTTTCACTTCATTTACATTCTCTATTCAAAGTCATTGGGATTTCTGCTGATTATTTAAGGCCGCAATTTTTGCAATGCTAAACTGTATGTAGCGTTAACTAAAGCTTAGCATTTAGAAACAATCCATAAAAATTAATTAATTGCATTAGTCGAAGCCATTGAAGCAGAGCAACTGAATACTAGCAGATGTCACAAAACTATTTCAGGGCAACCTTGTTTCAATGCTGAACTTTTACTTGTGAGAAACTCAAAAGATAATATGTCACCTACAAACCAAATTTATTATTTAGCTCACACTACTGACATACTGTTGATTTAAAACAATTGCCTACATTCATTACACAAATGACAATCTTAAGCAAATCCTGTAGGATACTTCTTTAATCAGGTTGCATCCTCATTTCCTAATTCCCAATAATATCTCCATCTGTTCAACACATTTACTCTACTAAACTTAAAGTGCTCATACAAACTATGTCCTGTATCAAATTCATGTAAAACATACAGCAAAAGGTATGCTAAAACTATTTATATTACACGTATGAATATCATATAAAGCATATTGGTATGCAAAACAGGGATTTTATTTTGTGCTGCAATGTTTTAGCACGAAGCGTAAATTCTAGTCGACAGGAACATATCGTGTAGCTCTGAACCGAGTAGGGTAGGATTACAATTTTATAAAAGCTAGATTGAGATTGAGGAACATAGAAATGAGTGACAAGGTTTGCCAAAAAGTTTAATAGGAAATTGTAAGTGAAGCTGTTTGGTGTATTTGCATTTGTATTTTTTTTAGCAACAACTGACGCTCGGTGTCTTTTTGGAAAGGTTTCCCAACATAATTTAACTTGCTCTCTCGGGTCTCTGTATCTCTATACATGTTTATGTAACTCAATTACTCGACACAAACTAAATATACACTTTATAAGATTTCAGATTCTACAGATGTGCTATAGCAGTGATACAAGTACATTACATTACATTACTAAAGGCCAAACTTGCAACTGATGTGATACAATGTTCTTAATTTTTGTTAGTTGTATGTAATAGCAAGACAAAACATGTATGGGACACGGTGGATAAAAGTTGTCGTTGATGTTCCGCTTTGAGAGAGTTGAATTGTTCTTATCACACATTCACTATGTTGTTCAGCATTCATTTCGAGTTTTCTGGTTAACATGTAGCAATATAGTGCAGATACTTATACATTTGTATGTACCATAAATGCCAAATTGCGTCAACACATACATCTAACATAATATAGGCATACAGCTTATATAGGTGTGCTTAGACTGGCGCCAAACGACTTGCAGTTTCTCCCTTCTTCTTCTTAGTATTTTCGTGTACTTTGTCCCATTCCCATTACCAGTTGCAAGTAAACAACCAATTCATAGAGATAGGTATATCTAATTAAATGTATAGTAAATGTAGACACTTTGGGTTTAAGACTTACATTTACTATGTACTTACTAATGGCATGCATCACATCCTTAGAGCTGCAGCTGGCATGAATTAAACTTCATCTCATATGTATTACAAATAGTGTGGCTGTTAGTGTTGCTGGTTGGTAGGGACACTATGGAAATTGTGATATAACTTTAGCAGTATAGAGTAACAGAGTACAGAGTACATTTGTACTAATACAGTGAGGTTTACGCTTTTGCCCTTCATTGCCAATTTTCTTTAGGTGCATGTACTAAATGCGTGTGTCTATAATCTATAATCGTATTAATAGTTCACCTCAATATAATGCTCAAATAAATATTTATCCATCCCAGTGGTATTGCTAATGTAATTGGATATTTTATTGCTACATAGTAGTAGTAGGTGCCTATCTGTCGACATTGTTTTTAGGTCGTTATCTACCAGGACAGGGAATGCTGCTTTAGACAAACAGTATAGATGGTAACAATGCAATGTTGAAAAAGGAATAAAAATAGTGTTAATTATGTTAACTGCAACTGAGTTAAGTCATTAAGAGAAGCTTATTGTTTTGTTTTTAATTAATTTAAGAACGAAAGTTTCCATTGTTTGTGATTCTGCATAGCTTAATTATTTTTGTTTGTGCATGGGCGTGAAGACAATTTATTTTGGTGTATGAATGCATTTGTCCACTTAAAACATATGCATTGTACGTATCTATGTGGTCTTCAGGTGTGTATTCTACATAGTTTGTCCTGTAGTGTAACTTATTATAATCATTATATATTATTGTTGGAACTATGTGTAATATTTATACCCAGAGACACAAAGAGGGATTTACTCTAATGAACTTAAAGAGTGGAGTGGACAGACTGGATAAAAATTCTACAGGTTTGACTCCCTGCGGAGATGATAGAATGCTTTGAGTGATTTACAGTCAGAACAGAAAACAGATTCATCCATAGAAGAAAACAAGTAAAAAGCATTGCTCCCCTCTTGAAAAACAACATAAACGAGTTTTACAAGGTGAGAGAGAATAGTTCATATAACAATAACAGTTTAACAGTTGTTGCTCAGTTATCACAATGCAAGTTTTTTAATTCACTTGTTTTTCTTCTCTCATTCTCTCCGTATCTTAATATAGCAGAGAAGAAGGCAAGTCAAAGGATTTTATTGCAGAATCCTCAATAGCATATACCCACACTTATTCAACGCTAAACGCACATTATCATAATATCTTATCTACTTCTACACGATTCTGACAGCACATAATATTGCTCTGTATGTTGTATACACTTTACAAAAATATATACACTATACCTACGCAAAAAACACATGTGCTTTACCTATAGTACATAGTAAGTAGAAGACCATGATGTTTTCCGTGTATAGCAAGCAAGCCAAAGCGAACCCGAATGAAATTGTGATTTTTACGAGGAGTCTTATTGGTATCTGTGTGTGGAAGTTGTAGCATGAATAGGAAAACTTGTAGAAGCTTTTGTACTATATAAAAGTGTGTTGTTTTGCTTATTTAGTGGTTGATGTGTTATCTTAATGAGAAAATCTTTTCTGAATGTACATTGAGATACAGGTGTGGTGTAAACAATCGTCTCTTGGACTTATTATACAGAAACTAATGTGAAGAGATGGTTAGAGAAGAGCTATATGAGTGCAGGAGGAGAGCCAGGCTGACGCACATGAAGTAACAGACCATCATTTAGCATTTGAATAGTTGTCTTGTTTTTTATTTCTCTCTCCAAATCATTGTGTGTTGGGTTGCTTGATATGTTCAATTCTCCACCATATCTATCGCATAGATCTCTAAATGGACACTTGTCAGAACTATATAGAAATTATTGTCCTTTATCATTTGACTTTATTGTAGTGGATACACATAGAATTGTTTTGTACTCAACTCATAGCTATACATGTCCATTTCTTATACATACCTACCTATGTTATATAGATATTACTATTTTGTGTTTTTTGTGAATCTTGCTATCATGTAACTAGTGCTGTAAGTTGTAGTTGAATCTAATTGATAAGTATATTTTATGCAGGTAAACTTGCTATACAATTTGTCTGTATACGTATATACCTGTTATTGTCAGTGTATATACCTACACGTATGTGGCTACATATACATGCATGAGTAAATAACCTGTGTTCTTTTGGTAAACAAAGTAGTAAATTTTAATGAAACCTTTTCAAGAGGTTTTTTTATTACTTATTCTAGTAGGTATACTGCATACATGAACGCACTAAATTGATAATATGTATAAGATACTAGTGCATGTATAGTTACGGCACAGATTGTACAGCATGTATAGCATAGGTATGTATTAATGTGCATGTATTATGTAGAAAGAACTGGAAATAAGTTAGCTAGGTATGCAGAATAGGTACCTACTGAATTGCTGCCAAGTATTGTTGCAGAAAGAAAAACAAGTAGAAGAATCCAGAAGAGGTGTACCATACAAAGAAATTAAATTACTGCGACACGTTCATAACAAGTTCCATTCAGGAATTGTCGACATTGAGACAGAAAATTTTGCAACATATGATAGGTAAAAATAATATGAGAGTGTATAGAAGGTACGTATGCGTACGGCTATACAGAAATTTGGTTCATTTAACATGGGATATGAATATGAGTTGAACAATGCTAAATATTATACTATACCTACATAAAATCGAATATTCTCGAACCAATTCTTCCACTTGCATAAACATTGAGACTTTTGAGACGCTAATGCACAATGTGTTAAAGCAGTCCTTCTACAACATATAGTTAATGTACGAGATGACTTGTTGTATGTTTTCCTAAATAGAAACTGGTTATAATATGATACTTTTGAGAATTAACTGTAGTTAGGTAGGTTTATTTTATTTTATGGTATGATTTATTCATTGCATTCATTCTGTTCTAGGGATGTGTATTGCAGTCTGCTACAAATATTGTACAAGTGTATATATATAATTGGTGTAGCGAACCAATTTAATCCAACGCAAGGTTTAAAAGTTTATCTTTTCCTTCACTTCAACTGAAATGAGACGCTTTTGCTCGAAATATGACATCGACGACGCCTCTGCTCTGCTTCAGATACATTACACCAACGTGAAGCAAGGCAAATGCAATTGTAATATCAATAAAAGAGAATTTATTTCATTAATATATTATAAATTCATCTGAAGGATGCTCTCTCACTTTATATTTTATCATTTCATTCAGACAAGACTCACAAGAACTGATCTGAGAACAAGCAGAAAGAACTTACACAAACATCACAATCTCTTAAAACTACATTTACATTAAGTTTGTTAACACATTTTTATGAAACTGCTAATAATACCATACGTATGTGTATCTATGCATCTAATGTATATATTATACATTAAACATAAGGCCCAACCAAACCAACTATTATCAAATTCCATACTAGCAACTAACACTATATTAAAAGTTATTACTACTACTATTTTTAAGCATTAAGCATTACCGGAATTACATGTACTAACACACTAGAAATAGTTGGAGTGTATAAATATACTTAAGAAGGTATATCACGTTTTATTGGTTTGCTTTCTTCCTGCTACTGTAAATAGTAAACACATAAATAATGGTTTGGAAGTGGTGTGTTTGACTATCTTATCACATGGAAGTAATTTTTGCTTGCTGTGTTGTATACTGTATACATTATATGTATATAAATCCTCATTGCCACACTACTGCACTATCATAAACTAAACGGCTACACTTATCTGTACAGACCACAGTCGCCACAAGGCAGAATGTATGTAATGTATGTATGTACATTTATTATTTCACTATATATAATGCTTCTGAACGTTTGACCCCCCTAAATAGAATTCGAATAAAATGAGCAGAGAAAATAACAACCAATCGCAAACAATTTCCAGTGGGATGGGCTTCATCTTCTACATCCGTGAATTCTCCTAGCTCAGCTTCAGCATCAGCAATCACAAACGATTCACTATTTATCTTTTAAGGCTTGTTTACGAAAATTTGCTCTGTGTTTATGTTATGGGCGGCATAATAATGTCAAATAATAACTCTGCACTCTGCAACTATTTATTTATGTATGGTATGTATGTAGTAATAGGCCAAAAGTCAATGTTGGTAATGGGCGAACTGTTTTTGTACTTTGACATAAACATTTAATTGTTACACAATAAACTCACACTGTCATTCACAACTTCCATTGTTTGTGTCCCTAATGACCGATCACAGTTCCAAAATATTTACGAACTCTACTAATGTCAACATACTAAAACCATTATTCAAACCGAAATGTATTTTTAGCTCTGCAAATATTAATTATGCATTTGTACAACAACACGTTGCTTTCCCCCTGAAATTTTAATGCATTGGCACACACCAATAATATGTTTGTTCTGGTATCTGGTATAATAGAAAAAAGTTTTCATGGAAAATTTTAAATCTGTGGATTGAAATGCAGTGTTAATGTCTTTTCCAGTATGTAAGTACAGTATACCAATAGAAGTTGAGAAAGAGCATTTTTATTATATTAGTAGAACGAGCTGTTACTAAAACGAGTTAGTGTATACGTATTTGAAATTACCAAGTATTTTCCATTAGATTATTCGAAAGTCATAAATCAGCGTGAAATGTGGCTGGCTTGCGTGTAAATCTTAACAGAAGTAAACGTAGTAGTTGTAGTTTGGCAGCTTAAGTAGAGAAAAGTAACCACATGAATACAAACACACACGACGTTTGCCTGTTAAAGATTCTTAAAGCTACTGGTTTTACTGTACTCCTATCCTTTTTCACGGTTCGATTATGCTATGTTAATTATGCGACTCTTTCTTTGAAGTTCATTTCCGTAGCTCACTCCCATGTCTCACTCCTGCTTTTCCGTGTAGTACTTCCATATCATCTACACACACATAACCCTTAATATACATATATCCGCTTTTCTACACTTTTTTCTTCTCAAGCTGTAGATAATACGTTGAAACTGGCACCGACACATACAATCCAAAGCCTGGCTTAACCATTAAGTATATATTCTATGTGTAGTTAGGTAGCTATACTTTTCTGCATGGGCTTATTTCCTTATCTTCATTGTTGGCATTTTAGAATACATTTGAGCTTTGCATGGCTGCAGTAGTGTGCAGTGTAGTTAGTACCCAAGTACATTACAAGTGTATAATTGCAGTGTGTACACGCACATAAATGTACAAATGACATTATAACTCCTAATCAGCCAAAGGTAACAAAATGCAATAAATTTACTTCAGTCTTTTTGCATAGTACATATATGCACTTTAATTTTTAATGCATTTACTCACCTAGTTTCTTTTCTTAAGGACATTGAGGGCGCAGCGCAGCAACTCAGTTTGCAGGGAGTGAATAAATGAGAAAGAAAGAAAGAGTTTCTTTGTGAAAAGATTTTGTATTTTATTTGATAAAGAAGTTATTACTAGGATATTCTTGTGCTTTTGTATGTGTGACAAAATATAATTTGTGTATAAGGAGAGGAAACGTATTAGATTGCATGTGAGTTCTTTTCACCTCTCGCCAACAGGCCAAAGTGCAATAACAATATATAACAAGCGATGCCCAACAAATGTTGAATGTCTGTCTTGAACCTCATGAGAGTACAGCCAATATATTTGGGGTTCGTGGGACATTTTGACATTTACGTCCGTCGTTCCTCTCGTTAATGTATCACCTTAGTCATGAATTATATTTATGAGTCTTGGCGACTTTAGTTCACTTGGACTTACTCAGAGATCTTCTTGTTGCTATACTTTACTACAATACTCCACGCACACAGAGAGACCAGCTACTTTTTTACCTACTAGCCACCTAAGCACTTCCAACTTATAAGACTTCTTCGGTCTTTTCAATCTTTTCCACTTTACTGACTCTCTGGCAATAATAAGAGTCCTAAAGTTAGTTCCTTAGGGTGCATTGTGTGCATATAGCTTACAAATATATTTCGCTTCTCCAGAGTACATAGCGGTACTTTTTCCAGTAGGTATATAGTGAGGATATAGTGCAGTGCATTACTAACGCATCTTTGCTTGGTGGTGGTGGTGGTGGTAGTGGTGGTGGTGGGGATTCAGGACTTCTTTAGCGACCAAGTCAAACAGACACACAAAGAAAAACACAGTGAGAGGGAGACAGTTTTACAACATTGCGTACATCTTACATAATATGCCATTAGAGAACTTTCCTTTTACTAAAACCATAGGTACATAAAATATAATAACTTAGCTAACTTCTTTGATGTCAGATAACGTGACTCTACTATGTGTGTGTAAGATGTGCTGTATGGAATATGCAACCGAGGTGTTTTTCTTTACTGCGGTTGAGATAAGCAAAATGCTATGAAAGACGACTCATATATGACACACACACATTTAGTTTACGAATGCAGATAATATGGAAACTTATTAAGTTTCTTCTTTCGCTTTCCCTTGATAACGAGCAAGTGCATTGTGTGGAACTTCTAATACTACTAAGTTACATACTAGATGCAATATTTTGTTCTTTGTAATATCCTTGCATTAAAAAGTTTATTTGTAAAAACCATTTTAAACCGCATACTGATGGTTTTGTGTGATTATGTACCAGTAGGTATAATATACTGCCACTAGAAGAACAAATGCATTGAAACAGGTAGGCGTATAAAATAGTGTGTTTGAGAACTGCATGCATGCACAGAAACGTGAGTTGGCATTGTATTGTGTAAATGATTACATCTGGAGAAACTGCCATTCGTATAATAGAACTAATACGTACCTGTAGGTGTTTTTGTGTCGAGTAGCTTTTAGTAAGTAACTAAAAGTCATTATTGTTCAATGTCAGACTCATGTACTTTGTGATGAAATTCAAAAGCTGAAAATGGGATTTCAGCGATTCTACTTTCTTTACATAGAATAGAATGGAGACTAGACAAAGTTATATGAAATGAGTTTCGGGTTTGAGTTTGCAACAGTAGTGTGCTATGAATTGTTAATGACACGAGTTTAGTTTGTTTAAGCGAAAAATGATGTAGAAACAGAGAAGAGAAATAAGTCGAGTCACGTTTATAAACATCCTTTATTTTCAATAGCATGGGTTTTCATTACAATTTTTGTTTTTCTTGTACATTTGGCGCTGCAGAGCTTATAATGAAGACAAGAACCTTTGTAAATCTTTGCATTCCACATAGAATATCTGCAAAATCGTATTTGTAGATACCACACCGTTATTCACGCGTGTTGTGAACGAGGGAGAGAATTCCATGAGATTTCGCTTAATACACTCGGGAGCTAGTAATTTTCATTATAGTATTTATTACGTAAACAGTTCATGTCATGATTCTAACATTTCATTTAATTTGCTATGATATATTACACTTTATTTCAATTTAATTCTCTCATTTTCATTTTATATAGGTATATACACTACACCCCAACAAACGACCCACACCGGTGAACCACCATACATTATAAGTGCAAATTGTGACTTGAATCTTTTCCAGAGGTTACAGATATTGTGTTAAGTTGTAGAGGAGGACCCTTAAGGTATTTAGTGGCTTTACTATAATATTTTTAGTAGAACAGTTGACATTCCCTAAATACTTACAGATTACGAATTACGAATTCTTTCCCTCTATGTGTGTTTCATAATATCAAGTAGGGAATTAGTTTCTCACCCAATTTAGTAGTGCAATTTAAGGATAATTTGTGATATACACCGTATTTGTATTGGGTTTAGTAATTGTGTGTATCAGTACTAGATTTGGAAAGGACGTAATGTATTATTTATACAGTAATATGTATATGAATGCAATTTCGAGTACTCGAGAATTACACTAACACTTTTATACACTTAATATATACTTGACTTCTATTTTTCATTGTGACTTGCATATGCAACTTGTAAGCAACATTTTATGCTGGACAAAAATTCTGCCTTTAAATATTCTTCTAACACTTGCTCCATAATTTGTTATATTCATACACACCACGACTTACTATACTCAGTCATTACAATAGTCGAAGTTAATTGTTGCAGCAGATCATTTACATTGGTAGCATTATTGACTAATTGTATAGGTAGGTATATATTTTTCATTTTATGAGTGTACTGATATTTATTCTATACTTTAAATCAATATTTATGTGTTAAATCAACAAAGACTACATATTATGTAGAACGACACAAATAATCAAATCAGTTTATAAAAGGATGTGGTAAGCCACCGCAGAATTTGCCCGTGGTAATTAAATTACAATACTATGAATGAGGAAATAACAACTAACATATTATAATCAATGTACTACTATTATTTTTAGTAGATAAACAGCAGACTATTTTTAGCACAATATCAGTTTGCTTTACACCATTTGCACATCAAACCAATATTGCATATTAGGCAAACGCAGGCAGAAATCAAACACTGACTTTCAGAGCGAGGAAATAAATCCTATGCACATGAAAATATATAACATTTGTAGTAACGAAGATTTGTACACTCATAGTACTCGTAGAGAAAATAAAAAACTCCAAACCATCACAACAACGGAAACTGACATCATTTGAGAATGCCACATCAATTATGGCACAAACAAATTTGTTTACAAAAGTACGACTGTCAATGAGAATAGAAATTTCTATAAGTTTCTTTATAATATTTCTTACACTTTACTTATTATTAGTACACTTACTTAGAATTAAATGTATTTCTATAGTGTAGGTTAGTAATTTCGACCACACACATCTATACACAGTACACACATACACATTAAAATTATTAGTATCCCCTACATGACCATGGAATTCCTATATTAATATATTATGAGTTATGTATACCTAGAGATATTGAATTGGACTACTTGTAAAGTGTTTAGTAGGACATTCATACTTAGCTGCTACAGACTTACATGTAAACACCTAGAGTAGTAATTATTACGTTTAGACTAAGAAGATTTATCATAAGTATCGATTACGTGTCATATTAGTAATTTAATAGCTCTCAGAAGATGCCTTAGTACTTTATGATGAAAGCATACTTGGGTACAGCCTTACTCCTTCTGCCTTGGTTCAGTAGATTGACTTCCTCGCAAGAAGAAGGGCAACTTATCCGAATTGCGACAGACAGGTGCAACAGCTCTCGAATTCAATTCAATTTAAATGTAACGAAATTAAATTCAATAAATCACCGACTCTTTTTGTCCGTCATTCTTATATAGTATGTATCTATGTATGTATCTATGTATTCATAATATATAGTAAATAGTGCTACAAGTTTCTTATTAGTCTTTCTTCAGAGTTCTCCACATTCTCATAATATTTATAGCATATCCACAACCTCTTACAGCCGCATTGCATCATGCATCTCATCATCATAAGTAGAAGCATCTATTAAGCTGTATGTATATATTATGTGTATATATATTTAGTCGTGGTATCTGTATTTAGCCTCCTTCTTATACAACACACGCATTTCTGTCTATTTTGCATCTATTTACTATGCTAATCCGATTTAAAGAGTATTTTATTACATTTTTACCCACGATATTGACGTAAGCAAGTCTAGAGCTGAGAATCTACAAACAATTCATAACCTTGAATTGATACGGCACACTAATGAAGCTTAACATTAAAGTGGTGAGTCTACCTGTTTATTAGGTATATTTTATGTATATCATGTACCACATAATACCTAATAATATTTGCTTCTCAGAGTTCAAATATCAAATATAAATCCTGCAGATCGTATAATAGAATTGAATATTTAATCTCTGTGAAGATCGAAGTGTGAAGATCATTCAATAATTAAGAGAGATATAAATACGATCTCGTAAAATGAGTCATTTGTCATAACAATTCCTTTTGATACCTAATAGTAATAGTGCACATTTATAAAGTTGACATTTACACATTTAAATACAAAGTGAATGGATTCTATAATAGTAGTAATAATTATTGGTATTAATACATACATCAAGTATAATAATATTTTTAGTCAAGTCTGTGTATGAATTGGTGTTATGTTTATATCGTAGTAAATTGGTTCATTTCAGGAGCCCTTTTTGTCAACCTCGTCATCTCCATCATATTATCCTTTACTTACGTCAAACTTGTAATTACAGTGTATCATCATTGCAAGTACAATTTCTATAAATTTTGTATTAATTTAATTTAGTCTTATGGATTGGACAATGTGGTTCTGTTCTGTAAAAGGTATAGATTTGAACTACATACTTACATAGACATTCCTAAACACTAGTCATAATACACATGAATTATCGCGTTTAAATAAATTGTACTGTTTCTACTACATACTTAGATTCTGGTTCAAGATGAGTACCTACATTGATATTGCAGTAGTAATTTGGTAGTTAGTTAGTTGTCTCTTGTAAACCTTTTCTATGTAATTTTGTAATTGAGACAAGCACTGTACTTTACTACTACTGGTTTTTATTCTCATTACTACACAAAGTTCCCAATAGTACATGCTACCTTTCCAAACATCTCTACATAATATCTGTTCTCTTTACTAGTAGGCGTTTCTCATGTAATATTTTTTACGATACTACTTACTAAATACTACAGAATTTTCGCTCCAATTTTTTACAGACAGTAATTAAATAATTGAAACTTTAGAGCTAAGAAACTGCTACTTTGTTATTAAATATACCTACCTCCTACTTGTATGTAATACCTACTCAACATTATGATCAATTCAGTTTCATGCGAGTCAAAAAAGGCTATTTCAGTTCTTCCAAATCACTATCCCAATGTCCATTGCAAAACCAACCTCGTGATTTACTTGAGGTGTACGTAATTGTGAATAATTTGCATTGATTTACACTGTTGTGAATTTGCTTTGCATGAAACAGCTCTTTGCACTCATGACAAGTCTAAACGGGCAGTTTAATCACTCGGCTGGCTGTCGTGTCCACATTTCTGTGTTTCTTTTCTATCTCCTACTATACACACACTAGCAGAAAAGTACTTTACTCCTAACAAAGTGCGTGTGTACTCTAAATCTTTCTACTACTTGTAATGTACTACAACCTCTACACATTGTACTCTACTTTACACTTTACTACACAGTACTTTTTCCTTCCTTCTTTTTCTTTTTGTCTTCTACATGTATATCTCTCTAGAGCTCAATAACACAACTTTTTATCAGTAGGCTTTTACCAACCATCATCATCATTACTTGCTATATACAATTTATGACCACTTTTGAATGTGTGTGTCTGTGTTTCACACGGCAAATGATTCTCCTACACATAACTAAACTAGTTACATCAATCACATCAAATTTTTATCAGTAAAACTCACTTGTAATTGTGAGTCGCGTCGAAATTCGAATGATGAAAGGTACATTAATAAATCAATTTAGTATTTCATTAGTTACACCTAGAGTTGTATATAATATTATTTAGTAGTATCATTTGAAATTAATGAGTACCTCATTATTCTACTTTTTCATCGTCATATCATCATCATTATCATCGTTTAGTTTTGTGTCTTGTTTCATGAGGTCAGGTTAGAGAGTAGACATATTATTTTTTCCCCTCTCTTTTTGAAATCCTCGTTAGTAAACCCTATTAAGAGACTTGATCACACTTTTTCATGATTTTCCTCTTACATTATTAGCAAATAGCAGATTAGTTAGAGTTAGCTAGTACAGTATAGAGTATAGAGTATGTATAGTATGGTAGAAGTAATTGTACTTATCCTGTAACATGTAGGCAGTAGTCTACCTTAGTAAACACATCAGACTGACAAGATACATTAATTTTTTTGTGATGTATGGTAGTACCCGTGCCATTATCATTTACATTTTGCTTCACAATCTGTATTATTACTATTACTACTTCAGTGTGTATCTCTTTGTATGTGAGAGAGTGCAGCAATTGACCAATACTTCTACAGATACGATACACATTTTTTACAAATGCACATATAAATACTTTTACACTGCAACACACGAATCACTCGATGTCTTATGTACTATTATTATTATTATTATTGTTAGATTAAAATCATTAGTTGTATATCCGTGTATGTGTGTGTAATGTAATGCAATGTGCAACTGGGTATATTACATAGAATTGCAGAGTTCATAGAATACAGAGCGAGAGATGATGTGATCTGTACTGTGTATGTATTGCTGGTAATATTATGTCCTTCATGTAATATTGTGTTACACAGTTACACACATTATTTAGGAAATTCAATTGTAGAAGTGTATTTGTGTTATTTTTTAGATACCTACACTGTAGATGCTTTAACAATTGATACACATACATTTTGTATACTATATTATAATACGGAAAGAGTATTGTGTACAATTGAAATCTAAAGAATCTCTGGAAAATGAAACGGAAACAGTGTATTGGTTACTTACATGTATGTTGTGTATGAAATGTAACCTCAAAAGTTTTTCTATAGTAGTTGCATTGCATTGTGTTGTCATTGTATTTTTACTGTATGTGAATGTGAGTGGTGGTTAGTGAATTTGTAAATAGTTATACATACATACATTTAGTTGATGAATATTGTATTCTATTATTGTATGTATATGTATTGTATTGTAATAACCCTAATAACATTTCCTACTCTCTATACATAAAGCTTATCATACACTTACATCCTATATGTATTTCGGTTTGATTACCCACATAGATTTGAGAGTAAGTATTGCTACAAAAGTACCACAACTACCTACTACAGGTAGTTAAAATGTGAACAAATTATTTGTATTTAAGGTTGTTTGTATCTGTATATAATTACACACGCTGCATACACATTTAACTCTCTAGTAGAACTATTAGTCTCATCTAATGTAAAGTTAGAATATTATTGTTATGCATGTACATGTAAACGTAACAGTAGCAAATAACATTTCATTTTTTTGGCAACAAAACACTCGTTCTACTTGAGCTCCTCATTTACTCCTCTCACTCGCCCTAGCTGCTGTTTCCGTTCACATTAATCTTGCAATACACACACACACACACACACACATACACACACATACCTTTTACTATTGCTTGTCAGCTAAAGCTCAACCGCACATTAGTAATAGTGGCAGCAGTCCTCGAGCTGGCTATTGTTTCTCTGCTGATGTGGAAATAAACTTTTTGTGTACAAAACCAAAAAACAGCAGTCAAAAGGAACATCGCAATCCAAACAAAAAATAAGCAAAGGAAGTAACCAGGGCGGTTTAATGTAATGTTTTAGGGTGGCTGTAATATATAGGTGGCTGCACATAAATATGCTCATATTATACTTGTCAGAATGAGATTAAGTGTGAACCATGATGATTTATTTAAGGTAGGTGTAATATGCATGCTGTATCCATCTGTATTTAGTGTACTAGGTATCCTTCACTGTGTTTGCTACAAGTTTTCAATGTGTGTGTGTGAAATGTTTTAGTTGTGTGGTTTCATGTACTTATTAGACAGTACAGCAATGCAATGAGCACACCTTGTTCATCTTTTTATAAGGAGTGCATGAGCAATGCTCATTTATAGCATGGACTGCACTGTACAATACTAAAGTTGAAATATGATTGAATGTTTCCTTTGCAGCTTAGGTGCAGCTCTACACTCAACTCAAGTACACAAGAATATTTTATGACCTGACTTGGTGGTGTAGATACGAAATGATTGCTCTGGTGTTCATCTGAGTTTAAATGCTGTGTAGGGATCTTCTGTAGCAGTGTAAATGTAGGACAAGAGGAAGCAGGGAATTTAATTTCCTAAATTAATTAATTCATTTTACTTGAAAATGATTTGACTAGAGACACAAGTGTAATTAATGAAGAATTTCTACATCTCTGGCCCTCCCTCTCTAATCTCTTTCCTACCGCAACTGCAGCACAAGTATAACTGCCAACACTACCTAAAGCCTCCGATGGGAATTTCCTCGTCATGATTCTAATGCAAGTAATTGCAACAACTTCAAAACACTCATCTTACTAGCTACATTTGCAAATTGTACACATTTAAGTGCAAAATTCACTTAAGCAGATTTTCCTCCTTTGCTGACGCTTGCAATTTGCGAATTGTATCAGTATTTTTCTTTTTTGCTGGAAACTGAGACAGACTACTGCATAGAATGATGTGATTGTGATACACTGATAGTATGTACCTATGTGTATAAGTAAGTAAAGCTATAAATCAAGTATCGTTATCTGTTTTGTTTTATAGTGTGATAAGTGTTGAGACACTTATCATGCTTTATATACTCTAAGTAATAAATGTCTCATGTCATTCCACAATTCGACAAGATGATATCCCTGAATCATTGGTTGTCATTCGAGTGCAATCTTTAGTAGTATCTCTCTAGCATTAACTATCAGTAATTAAATGCATTTAGGTCATTCCTGATTATAATTCAATAAAATTGCCATTATGACTACATTGTGCCATGCTCCAACATGAGTAGCAGCAGCTGCAAGCATTCCACGGCAAAACATCACAGTATCATACTAAATATCATCGCACAAGGCAAACGGAGGTGCTAGTCTAATTTAACTGATAGAAACTTATCTGCCTGCACTGAACTATTCTCTCTCTCTCACACACACAAAACTAAAGCACTCTTGTACAAGTAATAATAATATACTGCCAAACTACTTAAGTATAGAAGTAGTAGTTTAATTTTAGTATATTCGAAATATTACAAGTTGTATACACATAGAGAGAGAGGGAGAGAAAGATTAGTATTTACCAGTAGCTTAATATACGGCATTATCCATTGAGGCAGATAACATTTTGGTGCTATTAACTGCATAAGTAAAGTAGGAGTGTAGAAGTCGTAATAGTAAAAGAGGCTTCTAGACAAAACTGTTCAGTAATATCTGCGCTGTTTGCTACCTAGTCCACTATTAGGGACTCAAGTCAAGTCAACAGCAACCGTAAGCAAATAAGTAATCCTTCTGTGTTGGTTGGCGAATTTCCAAGTTTCCCATTCAATCCTGGCCCAGCAGAGCACAAACCCACTAAACTACACCAATATACAGTCCAAAAGAAACTATTATGTTGTAATAGACTCAACTCATGTCCTACTGTCTCTGTACTCTATATTACTTTTCTGTACGTGATCCGAGATGTGTGCACTCTGCTCCTAGCCTACAACTAGTACAACAGCTCCAAGTACTACTATTCTTTTTGCCTTGGAAATTTTTCCAAATCTTTTCCTCAGGGTGACAAAAGATGATCTGCTGCGGTGCTCTTGCATGTACAAGGCATAATATAATGTGCTACAATTTTAGGTTCAACTACATACTGTCTGTTTATACATACATTATACATAGTAAGTTGTAGGAGTCAAGTATAAGTGTGGTGGGTGTTTTTTTGTAGGCATGTATGTATTATGTATACGTGTTTGAAGTATTCTTTATGAATTTCTTTTGGCCTTTGACTTATTTTGTGAAAGACACAAGGATAATATGTTATATATAAAGTATGTCTGTCTGTGTTGCTATACTGAGCTATGATTCCAATCCAATGAATGAAGAATCATCATGTGGTTTGTTATAGAATGGGAATGGGATGGAAAATAAACTAGCAATGTATTCTGTATTTCCTTGCATGTATAAATAATATTATCTCTAAAATTAAACATCCACCTTGCCTTGAATTGTAAAACGGATGTGTGCATAATTTATCAGAATATCGGAGCTGCTACATATCATAAATATTATACGGAGAGTGTATATATAGAAATGAAACACTTAATGTGAATGTGGCATGCTAAAAAGGTTTTGTATGGACATGTACTAGCAACGTTAATTTAAATAATAAACAAATATGAATGCAGAAATAATGCAACAATGAAACCAAATGATAGGCAGAGCAGAACGACATAGCTACAGGGGCAACGACGAACAACGAACGAATGAGCAAAATATAAGAATAAATCATATGAACTAAATGTAAGAGCAAGAAGAAGATCAACATGCGAAAAAAGAATGCAAAATGATAAAAAAAACGATATTAAATGTAGCAATGAGAATAATAATAACTTTAATAATATTTCATATTAAGGTACGTGTTTAACAATGATGATATTTCCATAAAGGCGATCTATCTGTATGTATATAGCATAACAATATTCTCTGTGTGTTTTGTTGAGGAGGGTTGTGTTGTGACCAACAAACAGTCAACATAAATCTGAGAAGAGGAGTTTGAGGAGGAGTCTAGTTTGAACAAAATCACTTTTACATTTAAATCACTTATTACAACAATACAAACGATGAGTTAATTATTTACGAATTAGCACACAAATAAATGAAATGCATCATGTTTGCTTGCTTGCAAAAATTGCCCAAGATTTTTACACATTCCACATTATATACGCGGTTAAATATTATGTACTATAAGTAGTAGGTACTCTCCTTGTTGTTCAAATTGAATAATTAACATAATATCTCTCAATACAATAGTATCATACTACACATACACAAAAGTATAATAATATAATAACCACAAAACGTCATATATATATTTATAAACCATATGGTACACTGTGTAGAGTATAGTAAATGTTTTATAGCATATAGAATTGATAATTGTAATATTTACTTGTTATTAGCAATGTTGTGTATGTATAGATATCTATGTAGACAATACAAAGTGTAATAGTATAGTAGTACTACTAATAATATGTATAATAATAATAATTAGCTAATTTGTTTTTTGTTTTCTTTGCCCTGGCTAATATCTGCAGCTTGGTATTTGTAGCAACTCTACAGCAGGAGCCTTTACATACATTTTAGTACATCATTTATTTCTGCTTCTTCTTATGTATATGTATTCCCATATTTTTTTATAAACAACATATCTCGTGCATGTGGCTACCACACATAAATCAGTACATTTACTGTACATACAGTAATTCGCCAAAGTCTTATCATCAGCCATTATCGCTTTACTTTATGTATACAGTACATACTAATACTAATAATAATATTTATACTGTTTAGAGTGCAGCATTTATTATTAATATTTTTATGCAGTATATTATTTCACTAAGAAGAATACACTACCACTGAATAGTAGTGTGATGATGATTTCTTATGTTTTAAACTGTAGTTTTTACGATTTACGATAAGATAAGTATTTTTACTTTACTCTATATTGTAATTGTAATGTTGTGTACATTGAGGTGATTAGTTATAGTTAATTAATTATTTTTACTATAGTTTTGAATTATTCATAATTACATACATTAGACATCAATCATATTTTAACACACCGCGTTCGTTTCTTTACGTTACTCACCAGGGCAGCACTTTTCCCGAATATACATAAACACATCAAACGGTTTGTTAAACTTTTCTCTCTCTAACTCTTTACACTCTTTTGTATCCCCTTCTTCTTCCTTCCTTAAAGTCATCGTCTTCATCAACATTTCTTTGTCAACAAGTCATTCCGTTTTATTACACTACATATCATCGTATCATCTTATAACACAATCATCCTCACCCATATTCGCTCTCCTTCAATCTCGACATTCTTTTAAATTTTCTTTTCTCGCGAGTACAACTCTTCGATTCACTGTCAACTGTTCTGTACTTTAATGATCGCAGCCAATAAGTAATCATCAATTCAATCAATATTTTTTCAGATCACAGATAGCAGTGATCAGTCTTTACTCTCACGTTTTCACTGTTCAACTTTTGTTTTTGAGGCTGATTCGTTACAGCTACACTTTTGTACAATTCCTTTTACTCAGTTTGCTTTGACTATAATTTTATCATCAAGTGCATGTATTTTTATGTATTTATTACGTTGCGTTGAGAGAAAGAGCCTTTTCTTCCCTTTGTGTGTATGTCACAGAGTCTTTAGAAATGTATGCTTCATTAGAATATATTTCATTTTTTCAATAGCTTCCATAAATTCCAAGACACATCATCAAACTCACTTCATTGTCAAAAAAGATTTGTGTATGAGAGAATATTTTTATAGCCAAATCGTCAACTCGTCATTTGCAGCAATAATATTATTCTTATTACTGCAATGCAACAGGAACGTTTTAAAAGGGTTGTTGTTCATGTGTAAGTGTGTGAGTTTGACGAGAGGAATCAAGGAGAGATCTCCAAGCTGTAGAAACAAGAAATCAATCTAAATTCGCATACGACTACACACATAGAGACGGAGGCTTATATGGACTATGTATTATCATTTCTTTTAGAGACATTTGAAAGAGGGACATGTTCTCTGTCCTTATTGGCATTCTGGATTCCAAAATAAAATTGTAAAAGGCAGCTGTAACAAAACCAGTTTGTAATAATAGCAGGTAGTGGTAGAAATATAGCTTATCTTAATCAGTATGTAAGATTTTTACTGGTCAGGAGGTCAACGGTGGATCGTTTATATGGAAAATACTAATAACACATTAACTTCAGGTTCTTTAAAGTTACACAATGGACTCAATTCGACTGTTTTTGATTTAAATCAACTTAAAATTATTAGCAATTTAATAATAATAATAACTATGCTACTACGTATCTTTAATATCAACTACGAACTAAAGGGAGCTAAATGCAATTTCCCTCTTAGCTTAAACCTTACTGTAGGAAACTACGGATATATTAATATATGCAGAGAATGTAATTATGATAAGTAATATTAATCTGTAAAGTATTAATAACGTTATATGTTGAATACAAATGTATCGTAAAGTATCAAAACGCCTAAGTATAATAATAGAGTTTTTTGATCATCTTTTGACTCTACAGTACAATAGAACTAAATTGTTATTAATACATGAAGGGTAATAGTAGGCAATAGGTACCTAATTGATTAATTAATATGATAATAATAATAACGTAACTCTTTCACCACTCAAAGAACCGACATCAATTTTGAATTGATTTGAAACAGAGAGCAGCAAATTCGTTTAAAGTAGAAAACTATGTTTGTGTATGTGTACACGTTTGGTTAGTCATTTGGTCTTTTTGTCACATTTCCTGTGAATCCCAACTGTTCGGCTTAGAATCAATTTTGTACAAATTATTAGAAATATAAATACACTAACCGAACTGCCATTGCATTAAACTTTGAGAGGGTGAGACGAATCAGTTAAATACGCTGCTTTATACAGTAGCAAAGTATAATAATCATTTTTTTTATCGATTCCTTGTCTTAAAAGCTAATTCCTTTGCAAATTATGACTAAAAACGCTAGAAAACTAATTTCTAATTTGACTTGACTGATGGTCGGGTCATGACTCGATTCGCATTTTCTCTGTTGAGCGAAGTACTGCTCTTTCTCTAATAATTAATTAATAATAAAAACTACGTAGTGTAGAATAAAGAGACTCAGATTTGATTTGGTTCATTCATGTAATTTAATGAAATTGTCGCAAGAGTTTTTAGAGCTACGGTTCTATAACGTTACTGAACTCACTGTACTGTATTTCCTTCCTTACATTATTGCATTGTTGTTGTGTTCAACATTTCTTTGTGTTGCTAAACGCTAAAGAATGTAGAGGAACTGGTATAGTTATATTTGATGGATATTATAACACAAGAGTTGTAATTTCGTTATAGAGTGACAGTGAATGTACAGAAACTAATTATAGCTGGCTTATACCTCTTATTGTCCTCGTAGCAATTGCTTTAGATTACATTAATATTGTACATAATAATATATGTGATTTACTTAGCTTGTAAAAATCAAGGAGGACTATCATTTTGGAAATCCGATTGCGATGCGTCGTATAACCTAACATGTTCTTGCTTCAATTGTTTTGTTGCGATACAATTTCATACCTTAAATAATACGATGCGATTGGACAAGCCAATTATTTTAAACGATTGGAATCAATAGAATAATACACTTAATATTAGGAATTTAGATAAGGGTGACGTGTGACAATGAAGACACGTATCACGGATATTACTACTATTTATACATAATTTTGAAGATTCTGTTGCTGCATACAGTTGTGTGTCGCAACGTCAATGTCTTCATCATCAGTACATCACATCACGCACCCGAATGAATCATCAGTGGGACCGGTAGAGCTTCTTCTTTGCCAGAATATACACCGGGCTCACGACAACCGTACCACCTTTGGTTAAATTCCTGTTAAAAAACAGACACATACTATTTAGCACTTGTTCATAAACATCATCATCTCTTTCTCTCCACCTTAATAATTTTGTAAATGTACAGCACACTCAGTTTGTTTTGTTTTATAATAAAGTATATATATGCAAATGATGATTCGATTAAACTTTAATAACTTTTTCAGTCTGTTCCATGTAGAACACACACACGTTCGCAATTAATAATTAAATTTACTCCTTCCTATTAAATTGACTTAAAGCAAAGTCGAGAGGACACGTATATGAGTGTAAAGGATGCTTCAAAATCAGAAACGAACTTGTTTCATAAGCCTACAGCTATGCCAAGCAGCAAATCATCAAAACAAGTTAGTTGTTCTGTAGTAACAAACAAAGTAATTCCGCGTCTTGTTTTAATGTTGTTTGTTACCTGTTTGTTACTTCGTTTCCCTAGCCTTGCCCTCAACCTAAGCCAATCACATCGATCGTACGAGGCTTTTTTATTTATCTTGTTGTGACCAGTCAAGCCGGGTTTCATTTATTTCTCATCCATTGTACCAATGTACCTTTTTGCCTTAGTTGAGACTGTTTACTCGCAGCAACTCACACATAAACTTCTATGCTTCATATTTGTTTTTCTATAGAATCGAAAACAATTTCAACATCAAGTCAGTCAGTGCTCAGAATCAGAGCTGCAACTTCTTCTATATGCACCGGTTGTACCGTTTATAAACACAATAACACAACGCTTATTTCAAAATGCTAAAAATGCCTGACATTTCCTTTATCCAGCTGAAGGTCAACGAGAAAAGTTACAGGCAAATAAACTACCAGATACCATACCACCTCACTATGTACCATTAGTATACTTCATTGCATTTCTAAATGCCAAGAGCTCTACACAATTCTTTTTTGTGACTCGGGTACCTCATCCTAATAATAATACTAAATTAATGAATAATGAAACACGAACTTCTCTATTATTGCGATTGCAGCAGCAAGTTTTTAACAAAAAGTGGCAGGTTTATCTAATGGGCATATATACTGAAAGTATAAAAAGTACAAAGGGGCACAGGTTTCCTGTACAGAAAGAAGGTAGCAAAGCAACGCATAGCGCTGTTTGTCAAAATTTCTTCTCATCGTTTGTTTGTTCCTTTAAGTTCAATTTACAGCGCTAAAGGTGTAGGGACTAGAGACACTATGCACTTTTCCATTATCAAGAAAATAAATGGAAACGAAAGTTTTGTTTTCGTTTCTCTGAGAAGACCTTTATCTAAATGACTGAGGGTACACAACACTCATAACAGCCGAGAGAGCGAAAGAGAGAGAAGATACATAAAATGCAAATTGAATGTTTGCATTAGACATGAGATGGGACATAATAAATTAAATGAATTGTCTGCAGTTGCCAGTTAATGGCGATGCCACCAAAAGGTCCGTACACACAAACACTATCAAACACTTTTACATAAATGATCTGTGTATATTGAAAATGAAAGCAAAGGCATAGGAAGGTAGAACTACAAGGAAATAAGTAATCCAAATGTACTATGTTCTACGATTATGGTTCACAACACAATACAATACAATTTCTTTGCATTTACTTTGCCATTATACTTTAATCAACGTGCTATATTGTTCACATGAATTTTCACAGACTTTACAACAGTAAATGCAAAACGAGTCGTATACCTGCAGTCGCAGTCCAACTGCAAATAATGGTACAGTGCGACTGCATTAGCAATTTAGCAGCAACCTACCTTCGACAGAAAAGTAACCTTGTCTTGCACATCGTAATGAATTATTGTCATGTGAATGTAAATTCGCTATCTCCCACAGAATTAGAGATTTAGTGTGCGACTTGACTTAAAAGTACTATGTAGCAGGTAATTAAAATCACAATTAGACAAGAACTGCCCTGCTATTAACTGTAGTTTCAGCAGCTCTCACAATCACAGTCAGCACCAGCTACATTTCATTATTATATTCAAGCAAAAGTGTAAACGAGTTCTTGTAAAAGTTACACAGGTACAAGACAAAATCGTTTTGTTTTATTCCCTTTGCTTAATTTGTTTACAGCTTTCTTGCACACAAAAATCATTGGATTGTTGTTTACATTTAATCAAATAGAAATGCTCACTAACAAACAAAATAATAACAATAAATATGATGAAGGTGGCAATAAAAAGTAAAATCCAACTATCCAATGCCCACTATGTGTCTACACAGTAAACAAACTATTTACTCAGATTAACTCATAATTTTTGTAATATCCAATTACACTAATTAGCTAGGTACATAACTTACTTCGTGTGTTTGAAAGGGTTACACACTTACAGTGTATATACATTTCTATTTTTTTTATCCCGAAACCAATCTAGGTTTGGAAAAATATTTTTTACTTGTAGTAATACTATTTTAATAGGGTTTGACTACTTGATTGCCTCCAACATCCAATGGCACAATGGCTAGGACAAATTAAACTGTTACTACTACTGTCGCGAGCATGCAAATAAATACATTATCGATGCTTTTGTAGCTGAGACAATATCGTCTGAAAGTGGAGCTATTTTTTCACATAACCTAGATACGCATTAAATATGCATGAGATTGCAATATTAGATTTCTACTTACTTAGACTCGACTCTAATCTTGTATTAAAACAAGTACTTATTCTCTAGTTAAGTTTTCGTATGCTACAATCAATACTAAAAAAATACCCACGCATATCAGTTTAGTACTAATGGAAATGTAAAATATGCATTTACTTTTAGTTTTACCTGTTGCTGTGAACTTACTATGTAAGTTCATACATTTGTATATTATATGCACTTTTACATGTTAAAAAACATTTATTAGCAAGGAAATGCTCTTTTACCATAGTTTTACTAATAATGCCATCATTCTAGAATGTGCTGTAACTTACAAAATCAGGGGCAGATTCATATACTATGCAAAAAATGCAGGAGAAAGAAAATGAGCAATTCATACCTGAGAAATTGTGGCAATCTAGAATACCATGGCGCGGGGTCTTCCCTCAGAGTTAAATGCAATTCAAATGTAGTTACAGTCTGAGAGTCACATCGGACTTTGCCAATGTTGCGAGTAGTCCCCAAACCACCGAGAATATTGTTCATACCGCTGTGGATGATTTTGTCTACGGAGCCGGAGGACGAGGTAGAGTTGAGGCTGGAATTCGAAGATGAATGAGAATGATCCTTACGAAGGTTACTGCTATGATGAGAATTTCCACTCGCAAAATTCAGGAGGATGAGACAACCCCTCAGGCCACAAGGCTCCGTCTCAGCCATGCGAATGATATCACGAGATACTCGACTCAAGAGATCAGGAGGCAGTAAAACTTCACCACAACTCAGGTGCTCTTTCTTAGCGGCTCGAAGACTTCCTTCCAAGCGGAGAGCAACGGCTCTAATAGTTGCCGAGAGCTCAGGA
The DNA here is from genome assembly GCA_034694085.1 of Pogonognathellus longicornis. NCBI lineage: Eukaryota > Metazoa > Arthropoda > Collembola > Entomobryomorpha > Tomoceridae > Pogonognathellus > Pogonognathellus longicornis. The sequence goes on from JAQFYB010000185.1 coordinate 27,225, forward strand.
GACTCCATGTCGTAAACATCCAGGTCCATGTTGATTCCTCCACGGTTAACATCCATACTACTATTGCTACTTTTACCACTTCCGGTTTGTCCATGTCTATGTCCGTGTCTATGTCCGTGACTACTTTCACGCTGACTCCAATAGCCACCTTCTGTAACAAAAGAAAAAAAAGATTATAAGCATTTTGAACTATTAATACCAACATATTAATTTTCAACCTACTTAGTTCTTGTTCTTACAAATAAGACATTTTGTTCATAAAGTTTCAGATGATTGTACACTTCCAAAGAATTCAAAGATGAAACTCAAGACGAAATACTTGAGCTGCCTGGATTTCCTTGCTGGATAGCAAGAAAAGACGAATGCCGAACACTTGTCATATACTTGACAAACACAACTGTTTGCCATTTATTTAAACCTAGGTTTATTTAAACCTGCTCTTATCACAATCTAAACGTTTTAAAGATACTTATTAGTCATCACTCATCATAGTCAGCAATAAACAGATAAGAGTCAAACAAATGATAAACGCTTCACACAATGACACAACCAATCCCTTCAATGTCAATTGCACATGCACAAATAATTCTGACTAACAGCTTAACTATTTATGGAATTAGCTATTTTAACTGTCATTAATTTTTCAATTTAAATCGTAGATTGACGATTTTTTCCTAGCAATCGACCTGAATGAATCACACAAGCTAATTAACACCGCTAACAAACAACTCAACAAATTGTAAGTAATCAGACGGTAATTAATGAATCATCAGCTGATTAGATGTTGTGTAACAACCAAAACTAGCTGATAAGACTTATGATAACTGAAAAGGTGTCAAGTGTCAACTTCCTTTTGACGAAATAATTAACAATTAATTGCTGATTATGTAAGTCACTCTTCGCTATGATTATTCCAGAACAATCTCACAAATTAGAAATGAATCTATGCAAATGCCATCAAAAACGCAATGAACGTCATGGAATCGTCCATGTTCCAAACAAATCGTGCAACCCTCTCATAGTTCCATCTGCATTTAGTCTCCATAAAACCGATTTCCTTTGTCTCTTCTCTTTGTTGCGGTTGTGGAGCATTCTTTGTGGATACGGGGAATGTGTATGATTTTTAGCTTGTGTATTTAAGTTGCGACTTAATATTCCTGTGTTTGAAAGTTAAAGTACCTTTTTAATTCATGAAATTGTGTCAAGACGCTATAAAATTCACAGCTTTCGCAAGAATATAACCTAAATGATGTGTTATCGTTGAAAAGAGCTTTCAAAAGACTAGTGACACTTTTATAGACGAAGATTGAATTCTGTGTTAAGGTAAGTGGATGGAGGTGTAGTGTAATCATAGACACGTAGACAAAAAGTCTACCCCACTTTACGTGACTAACTCTTATTTTGACACAAGTAAAAGAAAACAGTAAAAACAAAAACTATAGAAGGTTCTCATTCTCTCGTGTCCGATTTAACACAATTAAAGGGGCTGAAGAAAAGTTTCATGTCAAAAAAGACAAACTTTTAAATTTTTTATTGTTCTAATGATAGTTTTGCTTTGTAGACTCTTTTGTCTTTATACTTGAAAGTATTATACTATAATTACCACTTGTATTATAAACGAAGTTTTTTTGCTAAAAATCTTTTTCTTGTGTAGATATCACAGGTCTCTGTTGTAGTGAAAAACTTTTTCAGAAAAGTCTTGTTTTATTAGAATGGTAACACACGCTATCTAAAAACTCATCATCAAAACAAACTAATAAAAACTCTAATCACTCACAATCTCACTGAGCTATCAGATTTTTTGGGAAAGAAAATAATTATAATATAGTGTAGTTTTAAACCACACGTACACACAGATACACGCAAACGTTTAAATCGTTTCCCTTTACATTTTGCATCATTAAATTGGTGGCAAGTGAAGCCATAACTAGTAACTAACATTAACTACTTAATATAAAATAAAATAATTGTTGAAAAGTTAGTTATTATCTATATACATACATTATTTTTTTGACTCCGCTGCCAAATTACTGTGGTACAGTGAACTACTTAATATCTCCCGTAGTCATTTTGGCACTCGACTCTAATCGTTCCACATACTAAGCGATACTAATTTTATGCTTGTGCATATTGGAAACATAATTGAATAGCTAAAGATCGTTGCATGTCGATGTCCTAGGCCAATAAGATATACAGAACAGTGTACAGAGAAAATAATACCTAATCATAATGTATATCTGCATGTATTTGTATATAGGTAAGTACCATGTATGTGCAGAATTTTTGCTTATCTTCAGAACACCCGTTCAGTTAATTAAATTCTATTATCAAACTGCATCGTATCACGAACCAAAAATGATGTCAAAGAATTTTTTCAACGTTATTATCTTTCTCGTCAAAATCAGAACTAGGTAGGCATCCATGTATAGTACTTACAATATGTATCTAGGTATGTATGTGTATTCAAGTGCATAAAATTCAAGCTACCCAAGAAGACTACAAGAAAAATGAGCTTATACATAGTAAGAACTGATCTACACAACTTTATTCCAGTTTGCCCGTTTCTATTAGTCTATTTGTTTTAAGCGAGAGCATGCAAGTTATTAAATTGCCATTAGTTGCCTTAATTTTTTATATGTTGGCTCAACATGGTGTTTTATACTGATGTGTTCTCATTAAGTGGAATTTATGTTGTAGATGCTTGCACGCGAGTATCTATACAATGAGGATGGAGACTAAATTTACAAAGTAGGTACGATGTGTTTTGTCATATTATGTAACTTATGACCCACCTTCAAAATCCCTAATAGCAATGTGTGTAACGGCTAAAAACATGCAATTATTTAAGCTGTCATAGGCAAATGTCAACCTTAGGCAAAACGTCTACATAGTAATTCAAATTATTCAGTTGCCTTGGTCTGATCTCTTGTAAATCACGGAGGACTAACTAACAACTACTAACATCAGAGAGTCATCGTGAATTGTACGATCTGACACAAAATGCAAATGTACACATTGTATTTGCACATTAGATATCCTTTTACAAACATGTACCTAATAAAGCTGAGCAAATCACTGCAGCATTACATGACATTTTACTTTGTTTCGCTGCATATCCTAATTAATGGAAACGACAAGCAGTATGATGGAGGCACTCAGCCATTCTCCTGCCGAAACGAATTGAAATGCCTTGTATAGAATTTCAGATTGTATTGTTATGTGTGCTATTAGCTACACATTATTATTTAGTATACATTATACATGTAGCATGTAGATAATCGTAGATATACCTTTGGATTATTGTATCGTGCATAGTAATGGCTATAAGTCTACATGCAATGGTGTGCACTATGCATACAGCAAATAAAAATGTATATATGATACTCACAAAAGTCGTATCTTTAGCTCTCTACGCTTATCTTAGCAATTTAGCATTGCGAATAATAAAATTGCAATAAATATTCGCATAATGCAGCAATGCAGGGATTGTTCCTGTCTCTTAACTGAACACAATAGTAGGTAATATCCATATACTTGCTAATTTTGCATATACACTGCTTACATTAGTGTATATGTACATGTGTTGTTTGCGTTACGTTGATTTGGATGCGACCCAACCCATCCTGATTCTTCATTTAAAAACTTATTTAGGAAATGCAGCTAGTGGAACAGTACTGTATTCACAAGCAGCCCAAATTAATTGCATAGGAGCCCGAAAATCCTTTCTCACAGCCTATTGTCTTGTTTGAAAATAATAGCTTTGTTTCTAAATAAAGTCATCTATGTTGCACGTAAAAAGTCACAGGTGCACTCTCATCTCATCCCTTGCAATAAATTCAAACGAAGCGTAGCATAGAACCGGCAGCCAACAAAACCACATCTCATCTTACCTGAATTGTGTTGCAAGTAGCATTATATATGTGTTATAGGCATGTATGAGTGTAGGAACGATGTTGGGATTAGTTTGTGCTGCAGTGTCTCACTGTGAGAAAAGCAATTGACTTTAGTTGCTCCTAAGGATAGGAAAGGTAAGGTAGAACTAGGAAATGAAATGAAGATAGCCAAAGAAGCTCTAACCTTACCAAGCGAAGAAAAGTCAGGGCAGGCCAAGTTGGGACAAGCAGTTTGACTCGACTTGACTTGTTAGTAGTAATAAAGAAGAAAAACCATCTGAGCCACAATACATGTATATACACATAATGCAATGCTCCACACAAATAGAGCTAAGTCAGTTGTTCAACAATGCTCTTTATTTTATTTTTTTAGATTAGTTTTCTTCTCCACTCAAAAACATTGCTGTCTATAATGCTAGTACTATGTATAACTGCACAGAACTCAGGCAACTTAACTCAATGTGGTGGAAAATTCCACTAAAAACTCAAACTCAACGATCCTTATCTCAAACCAACCAAGTCAGTTTCAAGTGTTCGTCTATATATATTGAATATTGTAGACAGAGTAAGTAGTATCTGTAAGTGCAGCTCTTTGCTTGTAGACATTGTGTGTGTACAAATTTATAAGTAAAGTCATGTCTATCTATATTCAACCTTTTCTCATGTATTAATGCGATATGCGATGGTCCGATGGTAAACTGGATTCTATCTGCCTCTAACCCACACAACAGTGATAGATTTAGAAGTGAGAAATGAACTGAACCATCTTTATCTCCTTAGAGCTGTGTAAAGTGTAGAGCAAGCTTTACAACCTTTAGCGTTTACATTTACAAAGCACTGTCTTTCTTCAGGTACACACACAGATCAATTTGAAATGTGCTCAAAAACATCACGTAGCTATAATACACTCTATAGCTGTATCTTCTAGAGTATACCATTGAGCAGAATAGAAATACGGGTCTGAGTGGATATACTACTTACTTACACTGCAGTACAAAATAAAAGAGTGTAGGTACAGGTAAATACATTCATCATCATCATCAGCCGCATCATATCAGAGACTGCTATATAAGTAGTAGGAACACTATTAAAACCCAAAAAGCAACGGTTCATGTGCCAGAATAATGGGAAAGAGCTAGAACAGATATTATGGCAATGCTCAATTTTGGTTTGTGAGAGAGCTCGACAGGACTTTAATAGAAACCAAATTTTTTCTTACTTTACCACACTCGTACGTACAGAGACAACACGAGAGTGAATAACAAGTAATTTAAGCTTGTACTAAACGTTATTACTTTTCTACTAGTAGATACTACAGTTATTGCTTCATATTTAAAAACTATTCCTATAACTGATACCAATGTTCGCTTGTATCACTTAAACAGATATTGTTAACCATTTTCGTTAAAGGCCTTGAAAGAGAAACCCAATTTATACATTAGGATTACGAATCGGTTCATTTCCAATTTTAACTAGTCTGCTTATCTTAACTGGTATATTATTATTCTGTACTTTTTACTGTAGTTTTAAATACACATGTAAAAAATTAGTTTATATTGCACATTGGCATTTAGTGTTTAGTAGGTAGAAAAATCTAATTAGCAGAATTTGTCAAATGTCCAACAAAAATCAAATATGGATAGGGATACCTACGTGCTCACTTAATAGGTGTAAAAAAATGAGATACAGGATACAATAGAGGTGTATGTAAACCTAAGGCAATTTGCCGACGGTTAGCCTGTAATCAGTGAAATGTGTAGAACTGTAGCAGATATAATTTTATTGCCATGTCTTATCATAATTCTTGTTAATAGCTACATAAGTTATTACTATACGGTTATAAGAAATTTCCTTTTTAGTGCTACTACTACAAGTAGTACTTGTAAGAACCATGCCTTGCTATAGCTTAAACGTTGACGTAGGTACTATTTCTAGTAGATAGCCATTTAGGTATATGTGAGTACTTAAATAGACGTCATTATATATACTAGTTGCGACTGGTATAAAGTACAATAAGAATAACTATGAGTAGATGTGTAGTATGTGTGGTGTAGTATTACATTTTGTAGAAGTAGCTATTTACGTATGAAGAAACAAGAAAAACGCAGAGAAATGAAATTGCTGATTTTCTTTTAAGATTACACATAGTACTGCTCTTTGTTTCTAATTTATTTATTCATCTTGTTGCACGGTTATTACATACTTAAAAATGAAACGTGCATTCCCACCTAAGTATACATACATGTATTCTCTAAGTCTACACACTCAACTCAACACAATCAAGCTACAACTGGCCAAAGAAGTAAACATTAATTCAATTGATACAGTGTGTGAATTTTCCCTACTCCAAGAAAAATACACTTTACAATATAATATTCAATTACTAAGATACTTAATATTAGTATGACTCACCTCAAGTTCAGTTCACACAGTTAGTTTTTATTTGTTCTGTGTAGGTATTTATCATCCATGCAGAAACTAAAGTAAAATTATCATGCAAGTCTATTATTCTCTGAGCAGGTGAAACTGTGTATGAATGAATATGACTCATAGCAAAGCTCACACTAGTCTTGTATCTACAAAAACATTTTTTTATACTCACAAAACAAGCAATTAAATTAAACTCGCTATCTTTCCTAAACTGTTAATGTGTATTTTAACTATGCACTTTTTCTTACAACACAATGTATTGTACTAGGTATACAATGAAATCAACTATGAATACCTACCTCACTAAGAAGTACAATGCAGATGCTAGATTGATACCAAAGGTGTAACTTGTGTAAATCCATTTTAATATTTATTAAATCATCAATGTAGGTACTTTTATTTTACTCAAGAAACTACCTATTGATGTATTTGTATCTCTCCATATCCTTCAATTGTCCTACAGACACATACATCATTTTAAATGCTATAGAATGCATCATTGTACATACAAATGGGAAACTAGAGCAATAAAATCATAAATACTAATGCTAAAGGACAGTAGTATGAAGCTATGTGTTACAAGTGCGAATTCACTTCAGCAGTTTGTCGAAAATAGCAATGTCAATTAATGTAATCAGAGATAGGTCTGGTAAAACCCTGAGCAAAGAAGAAGTAGTATAGTGATACATTTGAAACGAGTGACTCAGTAGGAGAAATCCATTTATTTGGATTGAATTCAAATTACTTGGTTGTAGTATATTACATGTTTGCTCTAAAAACAAAAACCAGTATAAAAAGTTAAATCACGATAGCAGATTGTGTATTAACACATTAACACTTTTCTGTAAGAACTTTGAGTCCCCCTTAGCATTCAGGTTCGCACTCATTCGCATATATATTGCAAATGCTAATACCAACTAAGTTTCGCACTCGTTCGACCTTACGCTTATAAAATGTTGGTTCTTGTGTGTTTTACAGAAGTAAAATTAGTGAAGTAGTAGATATGGTGCGATGGGCAGAGTGACCTAAAATTCATACATAATGCAACAGAACATGTAAATCAAATCAAATCACGTTTCCTTAGACCAGCCTTACAAGTCTGCAGATAAGATAGGGCTTGGTTACAGCCAATTTGAATCAAATCTCTGATTTAAGTCTAATTTATAAACCATGATAAACTCTAAGCTCATAATAATATACATACAGCATAGTAAGAACACACTGTATACTTCTACTAATATTTGGTAGAGTATAAAAGTATCAAATTCGATTCGAACCACAGCTGCATTGCATAAGCCGCATTATTAGTATTAACTGATGCACTTTGTTTTTCATGATAACCGATTGGGCAAGTAAAATTTGAGGTCGATTATGACATGGATAAATATCCTCGAAGTTTTTTTTTCAAGTTAAACTACAGAATAGTGTAGCAGATGATGATGATACTTAATAGCCCATAGCTATAGTAAAGTGAGTACGTGCTCAATGTCTTGTGTTAAATGAGGATAGGTTTTAGTTTTAGCATTCGATGCTACAATATCGAATTGCTTCTGGTTTTCCACGTTCATTTTGACCTCAGTTGATATTGACGAGAAGACTTGAATTTCATGTGCTAAAGCTGTAATACCGCTTTGTATGGAATATCCCAGCTTTGGCTCTGTTAGTATAGCAATCGTTTTTCATTTTTGTAATAATCAGGCTATCTATTGCCATTAAATTTTTACTAGGCACTTGTACTATACTTTATACACAATCTTGTTGAAACTTACAAATACATAAATTAATGACTTTCCTTCCTCGTCCCTATACAACATTTACAATGTTTAACAGCACACAAACGGATTACTACTTGGATTATGACATGAAAGAAGAAATTGTGGATTGGTATATTATGCAATTTAATCACTAGCAAATGAAACTCCAAAATTTGCCCAACTCTTGTGTTGTGCTAGTTTATAGTGTTTAGCATTATATACTTATTAGGTATATCCACTATTTAAATAACTACTATGTACTACACTAATACTAAAATTTTGCGAAATCCTTTTCTGTGCTAATGTTAGCTGAGAATATTCAGAGAAAAGTGCCACGCTGTTTTGTGAAGCGTCTGAATGTTGAGTGGAATCAAGTGAGAATAGAACGACTCAGCTTTATCTTTATCTCGCAAAGGGGTTTCACGACAAATGCCACCTATAGATATGCATGTATGTACTTTGCTTAATTCAATCTGATATAATAGACAATTTAATAAAATACACACTTACTACTCTAGGACTGCTACTGCCACTATAATTGTGTACATGGATAAAATAAGAAAGATCTCAGCATGATTCGTAAATTCTGTCTGTACACTTACAGTCACTTTATATTGCACTATGAAATTACCTATTAGGTTGATATTGTATAAATGCAGCACAACATCTTTTGTGCTCCTGTAGTATACATGCTATACACATACAGGCAGAACTACAGTATAAAATATACAGATACATCCACGTTTATTTGTAAATGTAGCGGAGACATTGTGTATACACTGTGTTCTGTTTTATTCCTTTGAATCTATCCACTCTCTGGCAGTGCATTGGGACGATAGATTCCTAAATTCTTATTATACTATTTCTCCAAGTTCCTCTCAAAGGACGAGCACATTCCCAGAAATAATGTCTCTTTAGAGACCAATTATTTGCTCAACTCAGCTAACTGAAAGTCAACTCGAGTCATCCCAACTTGACTTCATTCGATTCTACACAACAACTATATCCCCGTATAAACTACCATTATGTGCCATGCAGTACTTCTAGTCCTACTACTTCTACATAGAACACTCGCCATGGATTGTGCATTATTTTACTTATAACCATTCTCTTCACTTGGCTTACTCTCATTGTTAAGCTAATGCTTTTATATTCCAAGAGGCAGCATTCACACAGGCATTGTGAGTTCTCTCTACTTCTGCAGTTTAGTTTTAGTGTAGTTAGAGTAGATATGTACGACAGCAACTGTGTACTTACTCAAGCAATATCACACAAGACAAGAGACGAAAACGCAGGCCAAACATGACTACAGTATTAATAATACAGTAGCAAAAATACAAAACACACAACACAACTCCGAGATATTCTCAAAGACTCCCAGCTTTGCACACACAACAGTCTTTTTAAATATCCAAGCAAAATGAAAACAAAGCAAAATTTTAACCCGATTGTTAGTGACGACGAGAGAGTGTATAATGTAAGCAGAAGGAAAGCTACAACATGTAGAAAGAGTACAAATACAAATACTCCCATGTATTAATGTACCACACAAAATTGTACACAAATACACACGTAAACTATTTTGTACTCCTCTCCTCCACACTCCACTATACTCTTACTACACTGTTTGGATAGACACAGAATAAATATTTCAGCCTTGTCCTCAACTCACTCAACTATCTTCTATGTTGTATCATTTTAGTTCTTTAAAAAACATTTCTACCATCATCATCATACACCATGCCAGTGTGGAATTACGATATATACGACATGACTTGTTGTGTTTGTGGCTAAAAAGCTAAGCTGCTCCTATCTGCAAAGACACTCCGCTCTCAACAACAACATAACATTATAATAACTACAAGTCACGTTAATAAGCATTTAAGTACGTACATAACTTGAATGAATATCATTAAATGACTTTACAACATTATAATACTGATTGCATTACAATGTATCCACATAAATGCAAGAGTCCTATGCATGCACACACATACAAACACAATTCATATCTATGCTACAGTATAAAATAAAAGTACATATAGAATTGCATTTGCAACAGTATATAGGATTGTGTGTTATGCTACATCCAACGAACAACGAAGGATTGCATACTTAGCAAATACAGAAAATATACAAACAGAGTCGACACTTTGGTTGTATTGTATAGTGGTAGGACTGTATGTATATTATTGGGTTGCATTTGGTTGCATATACCTTTGCACATTGTGTTTGTGTATACAATGTTGGAGATATTATGATGAGATGTTGTATGTGAATGTGTCTGTTCGTCAAGTAAAGTTAAGAGTAGCAAGTTAGGAACACATAGAGGCAGTTCACTGTCCTCTAGTCGAAACTAGGGCGGCTAAAGCTACAGCTCTTTGCAAACCATGCAAACCAATCGCAAATTGTAGAGTGAGGACTGTTTACTGATTGTGGAGCGATGTGATGCTAGTGAGCAGTTCAAATGAGATGAAATGAAATAAATGCCGTGTCTCACTATTAAAGGTTGTCAGCAGGTTCTGCCTTACATATGTAGTACAGTAAACTATTACTCCTAGTCTCGTTTACCTACAGCTATGCCATGTTCATTCGATACACCATCACTATTTAACTTATTATTACATTACACTGTGCTATTGTGATCCACACACAGTGAAATACACATACACAGTATATATATATAGCTGTGTGTATGTGTATACATCACATATATGCATAAAGATTCTTATCAAAAGTCTAGACTCGAATATATATAGGAGTTTTGCTATAAAAGTTTTTCAAATTATACCATGGAATCGCATGCAATGCATGTTAAGATAGAGACAGTGGAGTTGTATGTGTAAAGTATGGCTGTAGGGATAGATATACAATAATAACACAACAAAGCATTAACACTTATCGTTTATATGCATCATAGCAGTATGACCTGCATTATTGTATTATTCTGGTCGACGATTCGCGTTATTTTTCTTGTAGTAAGGTGAACTATCGTTTCCTCTCTCAAAATCTAAGTGTTCTGTGTGTATCTATGTGAACAATCATAATTTGAGCTGTTAAAGTTCGAACAAAACACAATCAAGTGATATAGTGATACAAATAGCGTAAATATAACTACTAGTAGATGAAGTATGTAGTAGAAGCTTTTTTAGTAGCATGCATGAATAGAATTACATATGTATCGCAATTATCCCCACCGGCCGGCCGGTAACAATTCTGTGCTGCAAGTCTATTCTTATTTTTATAATGGATTCATGCTACATGTACATACATATCTATGTATTATGCATGCGTGTGGTATATATAATTCATAAAGAACGCTGTAGTGTTCTGAATATCTTGTTTCTGACTCTTTAATATTTTCTATTTTACTCTACTCTTTACATAAAATGTATTCATTACATATACATTTCAACCAGAATAATATGGCTTTGTTGGAAATTATAGTTATGTAGGCATTACTTATGTATACTGCTGAATACATGAATAGTGGTAGCTATGTATGTATGTAGTCGATGGAATTTTCTACTTTGGTAGTGTAGCTTACAAGTAGGTGTAGCTTGCTATAATTCAATTCGCTTAATGCCTGCATAAAATGAGATACCTGTTCACATGCAATGACCTCTGATTCCGACGGTACAAGTACATATCAAATATAACTATTCTGTACATATTCATTGCTTTGGACTTTTACATTTATTTGTATAAAGAGTATCATACGATGTGTGTGTATGTAGGTCCAAATATTAGACAGTATTTAAGCATTCAATAGCAACTGTGTGGGTGACCATGTTTGGACTTTATATAAACAGTTAAATACAATATAGATACCAGGATTTCGCAAATCCTTCTCAATGATAGAATGAAGTGGATAATTTGTTGTTAATGATATTAATTCGTAGGTTAGGTATATAACTAAGTACGAGTGTCACATTAACCTCTAGAGCTAGTCTAGTCTTAGATCTGACTAGTTTGCAATATTTTCCATCAGCAGGTCGTGACCGACACAATCGCCCTTTTCATCAAAAGTTCAATAAGTTATCTATTTTAGTTAATACTACTAACTAAGGCATAAGATATAAATCCAAAATGCAGTAGTTTATATAGCAAGTACAAATTCATACAAACTCATACATTGCCACACTCTATTGCACATTATGGCACTTGGAATTGTTGTTGTTATTGAATTTTAGCTAACTAAAAAAAAATATGTGCAAAAAATGACTTCTTATGTACATTTGCCTTTATTAGATTAGATTCATACTAGAGATATTTATAAGTAGGTACTTATATATTTTTGGCATGTAGCATCGCTACTTTGAGAATAACAAACCCACCCTTCTCTCTCACTGGTTTGCAAGTGAAGAGATACGTGAAGGTTGTGACTTAAAATTAATTTTGCAGTAAACACTTGAATGTTAAAATCCCATTTAAGTGCAGCATTTCTACATATTTTCTACATTATGAATAAATTGAGATAACATGCGATTCAAATGCTATTACTCATCTCATCATTGTAAACATGATTGTAATGTGGAATACTGTATAAACACATTGATAATACTTAACCCAGCAATTATGATTACCTGAACAGAAAACTTGTTAATGACCATTCATGGTGAGTCTTGTATCTTTATTGTACGATTTACGGCTTTTATGTAAGTTAACCTGTATTGCTTTGATTAGCTGTTTCATCAAATCTACGATGCAATTAGTGTGGATATTTAAGTTTTGTGTAAATATCTGAATGATTCATTTTATAAACACACGATTCAGTGTAGCGTACTGTCAATTATTGTATTCTAGTGAGTGTGCCTGTGCCTTGACTTCTCCGGGTGTACAATACACATGTAGTAGCTGTTAGACAAGTGCTCTAATGACTCTGCATTTTACAGATATATTTACCCATATAGTATTACCATTAGCTCAACAAGCTTCGCCTACCATTGTACATAATTTACATTGCTGACTCATTGTGTACTTTATTTTACCCACCGCAAAATATATGCTTGAAAAATGAATTTCTGGCATAGTAAAATATGTCTTGTTTGCTTAAGCAGTACAGTACAATACAGTACAATGCTGTATCTAGCTCTGTAGCATTGCCTACTTGTATTGTTCCCTATGTAAGGCAAAATGTGCATACGAGAATTATATATAGGAATACGTGTTCTACAAACAATACGCTAACGTGTAAGTATAATATAGCATTAGAAAACTATGAAACTAGACTCAGTGTATATTTAACAATACCTACTCGCATACATATTTCAAGTTTTAATATAGGAGAATGGAGAATAAATTTATAGCCAAATCAATCAAGTTTCAGCTCCACAACCACCACGTGCATTGTCATTTGGAGTTACACCTTAAATAATAAATTAAGCCTTAACCATCGTTAGCAAACAAGTCACATACATAACATTATCCAGTCATGGTTCGTTTCGTTCCATCCTATATTAAAAGATAAATGCCCACACTAGTTGTTAATGCAACACAATCAGAATTACATTTGAAAATGCTATGACATATGCCCGCTGTTGACTGTGCATAAATGCATACATGAAATAGACAGAATATGATTTATACAAGTCCAACGTATGTGTTATCTGATGATATTCATCTGTGCAAACTTTGATGTCACTGTAGCGAGAGAAGTACATTGCTAAATCAACAATGAATATTTTTTGGTCTCCGATCTGGCTAGAACAGAACAGAATAGATCTTTACAGTAGTAGTAGTAGTAGTAGTAGGAAAATACAACTTTGATACTTTTATAGTGTACTATTTGTACTTTCATTGTCAAATCATGACAGTTCTGCTGAAAATCAAAAATGCTCGTCTCATCGCATAAATATCTTGGACAGAGAGTGTGTTGCTAAAGTGAAGTTGGCGAAGCCCAACCAAACAAGGCTACAGAGAGCTCAATGGAAATACAATAAAATTGTTATATACCTAATCGTGAACGAAGCTCTAGAGAGAAAGGAATGGAGTGAATGAACGGCCAAGCTCAAGCAGGACATCATAGATAGAGTTAAACTAAACTGGTCTCCTTCTCCTTGTGTACACCACACTTCTACTCCTGCTAAACAACACACACTCTTGTGTTTTATGAAACTATGGGCAGGCCGTTTCTAACTTTACTCTCCTGTCGCTTTGTAATGCAAGAACTAATATTCAAGACTGCATTGTGCATAGTGTAGTACTTTGCCGTTTTTGTAATGCGAAATGTGAATGCAAATTGCTATTACAGTTGGTACATGAGAACGAACGTACTGATATAACTACTCTCCATGTACCTACACAATAATCAGCAAGAACCGTCGTCCTCGTGTGCAAAAGCCGGCCGTTAGCTACATCTTTGTAATTGTCTATATAAGAACTCAGGTTTTGCACTGTGAAAAGTGTAGGACTGTATATTATGTGTATGAATGTATGTAGAAGCTTCGTCAAGCTTGTTGCTATGTACGTACTGAATATTATATCTGTGTGCAGTTCGCTACATTATAGTTTGACTATAATAAATATACGCTGCACACGGATTTGCAATTACTTTGGTTCTTTGCCTTTCTTCAATCGTGTATCCCTCTTTAGTTCGTTTCTTGCCTGATTTTAGTTAGTTATTATGGTTAGTTAGATAGACATTTAGCTAACTACTTTTAGTCGAATTACCATTTAGCAACATTAAAGTTTGCTCATCGAGACTTAGATTGTGTACTACACTTAAAGCTCAATTCAAATCAAATCATTCGCAAACTCGACTTTCCATTCACTAACGCTATTACGGCAATAATGACTAAGAGACTCTAATGCTGAGATTTGCTTGACTACTATTATAATATTTTCACCGAGTATTTAATCATGTGCAATGACTGAGGCTAATTGAACGATAAGAGAGCTAGAAAAATAAATTACACGTGTAGCCACGAAATCAGTTCGGATGTCTAACGCAACTGATACAGTGATACACACAGATTACTCTACTTACAACAATTCTTGTACATGGAGATACCCCACTGAAACTAAAATGTACATCATGTGCAACGAAAATTTAATCAAACTGACCAACACTGTATCTCGTTAATACTTATATGGCAATTGCTGATAAATCTCCTGTTTGTACTCAGATTATATTGTGTATACGTAAATATAACTGGGACTATGTTTATACATAGTGGGAATCAGATACACTACCATACAAGATAGTATTGTTTATCTACAGTATACATACAAATGCTTAAATACAGACTTCATTCAGGTTTTATGTATATGGTGTAGCAAGTCAAGCTAATTTTTAATTTAGATTTGATTAAGGCAGTAAAGTAAATTGCTGTGAACAATACCCGTGTGCATTGTATCACATTTTTAGCTGCAAAGTATACCACTCTGACTGAATGACTGATTGTTATAACTCATTAAGTGCACACTGTTGGCAGAATTGCTTTATGATTTTACAACCCACGCTATAGATCTTCCTTACAATACATACAATATACTTTACAGCCTGT
Organism: Pogonognathellus longicornis; assembly: GCA_034694085.1. Lineage (NCBI taxonomy): Eukaryota > Metazoa > Arthropoda > Collembola > Entomobryomorpha > Tomoceridae > Pogonognathellus > Pogonognathellus longicornis. Next base: position 42,810 of record JAQFYB010000185.1, read on the forward strand.
ATAGAGTGTATTGTGTATAAATAGATACATATTACCGTGCATATAGAACATACAGAAATAATACTAGCAATTATATCAGAGAGAAATAAAAGTCCATGATAATTGCTCAGTGCTGATCTCCTGTCTCTTTCTATTCCACACCATTGCCATTGTGTAGTGTGTACAAGATTATAAATTGCAATTTATTTAGCAGACAGATGTTAATTCCCTGTTTACCATTGCCTGCTATATTTAGAATCGACAATGTACAATCAAGACAACACAAACCATGTCAATATTCGATGATTGCAACACCTTTCCACTCCTGCACGTGTCGGACTAAGTGCAACGGCTTGATTCGATATTATACGAATAAATATAGAATGTTCTTGCTCACATAAATCATAACTAAAGCTCCTTCTCCGCTATTGCCTTTGCCTGTGCACTGATACATTCAGCACCAACTCCGTATAGAACTGTAATATCGTGTGCACGATAGCTATATCTACATAACTGTTCAGCAAAGCAAATCAATTTCAACAAGACTCGACAATCAGCGATCTGTATAAAAGCGTAATAGTATGGTTCTACCAAGTTCTACTAGTATGCACAAGTAAATGCACAAATATTATTATTATACTGATTATTTGGTTTAACTACTGTACTAGCATAAGTAGGCGTATAATGTATGTATATGTCCTTTGCTACACATAGAATACAACGCTGTACTTTTGCTTGTGTGCACGTAGTATGTACATCTGAAAATGGAAACACATTGCATTGGTCTGTGGATTCTGATAGTTATGGTCTATGATGAGTATATATGGATGAGGTTGCAATGCATTATGCTGTTCCACTATTAGCTATTATGATTTTACGACTTTGTTTACTGTGGTTATTAGCTCGTTGTTGTTATCAAGAGAGTAAAGGGATGTGAAGCGTTAAAAATAGTTTTAGTATACTGTTTGTGTAGGCTTGAGACGTTTTGGATGTAAAACACACAAGATACATACTATATATACACACATACACACAGAATTCTTATCAAGGTTTAAAAATACGTCAGCCGACAAATGTATGTATGTATAATGCTCAGCAACGACCGGTCTCAACTCAACTAATTAGAAGTAGACGTGTAGAAAATGTACTGCTCAATCTCTAGTAGCTACTGTAGTATGTACTGCACAAGAAGTGGTGATATGCCGTACAGGGAGATAAAAGATAGGCAAATGAAGCCGCAAAGAGTGTCTGACAAGGCTGAATACTAATAACAGGCTATGCCAGGAGACAGTATCACGGAAACCACCGGAAATTCTGAAGATTCTTCTGTGTAGCTAAAACTAAAGCAGAATAATGTGCAACGTGATATAAAACTAAAAGCTTGGAGAGAAATATAAATACCTTGTGAATACTAGTTCAATCTGCTTGGTGGATGTGTAGAAAAAGATAGGCTAGGTAAATACAGCACACAGCTGTCTCTAATGTACTTTATGACAAATGAGACAAAGATACTTAGAGCGAAGGAAAGATAAAGAGACAAATGTGAAGTTAGTTTAGACTTAGCGTTAAGAGTTAAGAGGAGAAATTGGTTTCGTACCTTTGAAAACATTAGAGTTGACATCCAACTCGACGTTTGACTGAATGACTTCCATTATTGATTGTATTCTGTTGAGTTTGTATTATCAATTTCTAACCGAACAGGTAATGTTAATTGCTTGCTCACAGTCACAGCTTGCTTGGCTTAGCTTGCTTCCTCTGTGTCTGTGAGTGAGATTATGAAAGACAGCGTAGTATTTTGTATTTGTAAATGTTTGTTACTACATATATATAGTATATTTATTGTACTTTTCTTTCGTGAAGAGATGCAATTGCAAGTAAATTGCTTCACGAGTTCATCTGCATATTACTATTTATCAACGTAGTAGTGTGTAGTTGCAGAGCAGTATGTATCGTAGTAAGTAATGTACTTTAAGTTCGAAAAGTATCACTCGACTAGCTTTTCTCTCTCCGATTCTGTCAAGAAACCAAGTTCTTGTTGTTTAAAGTTCTATATGCACGCTTTGACGATACAGGCAAATGAAGAGCACTCTGCGTAAATCAACGACAGAGTGTACATGTAATATTTAATGAAACAACGAACGAAGAAGAAAAATAATTGTCAAGTGAGATACGCGATACGAGAAATTAAATGTAATTCAACGCAACGTAGGTACTGTTCAATATAACATAACTTAATGTAAAGTGCCGGTTGCAGCAGTTGCGAAACAGAACAGCAGAGTTCACAGTTGCAGTTTGCAGTAGGTAGATATAAAGTAAAATGTGTAATGTGTGTATGTAGCTTGATTTGGCTGGGTTTGGTCTATGGGGTTTTATTCTTGCTTACTGTTTGTAGAGTACAAGTACGGCCGGTTGGACTGGACTAGAAATATTTTTTCTTGCTCAACAACTGAATGTGTGAAATAAAGCTGGCTGACTCAAGAAGAGTTAGAGTTGGTTGCAGTTTTTGTGTCTGTTTCTTTGATCGACTCTGATTGAATTCAATTCAGTTTAATTCTTGTAAACTTCAGTAGCTCTCTGAGGGAGTTTGAGTAATAGAGTAGGAGTGTGTAGAGTAGTGTGTGTTTTTAAGTAATATAAAAGGAGTATCAGTGGATGATGATGAGTATCTGACGAGAATTGGCTTCACAGTGTTAAATTCAAATGGGTATTGTAATAAAGGGACGTATTGTTGACTGTTAGGTTACTTTGAATGGTGATTTGATAATTACTGTCATTGGAACTTGAGTGTGATATGATGGGGAGCTTCTTGTGGTGGTTTTACAGGAAAGCAAGTACAGATGAAAAGTTACATACAGATTTGACTCCACGTACATCCAACTGTGAAACAACCGGCTTCTTTTTCTTCTGCTTCTTGTTGGTTGTTCTGTACTGTATTGTGTTTACGTACCGGTAGTGTATGGTAATCTTAATCTGTCCTTGTGTAATGGCTTGGCGTGCTTACAATCAGCTTTAGTATAGAAGTCTTCTCTTCTCGTCAAGTGTTATTTTTGCAGTCAAAAGTACAGATTTGTCAATTTGAGCGTTCGTTCAACTTTTCCAAGACTCTGCTTCCTCAATACTCAACTTGAACAAGCTGAATCTGTCTTCAATGTTTACGACTGACTTGATTTAAGCTCACAATAAGCTTTAAATATCCGTGAATGCAGATACTCCAATAATATATTTGACTGTGTAGGTGCAATATATTGCTACGAGTCTTGAAAATTATTTTGCAAATTGCCACAGTAATGCTCTTTTTTCTTGTTCTTGCTTAGAAACTTTTTTGCTTGTCCGTCCTCAGTAGTGTTGTAGTAGAGTCTTTGTAGCCGTATGTACTGAGAGTGTATGTGGATATTGTGTAGAGTTGAGAAAGTTAAAAAGTCAAGTTGTGTGTTGCGGTGTGGAGTGGATGGAGTGGAGTAGAGGTAGAGTAGTAGTAAAGTAAATGTAATAATGTAGTAAAGAATAAGGGAGCTTAGGTGTTCTGTTTCTCCTGTCTCTGTCTGTCTGCTGCAGCGTGAGTAGATGTTGATGTTGACTGCTCGGCTTTCAATGCAAGACTGAGTTGAGAGTTGCTTGCGATGAAGTGCTATAGTGCTAGTGAGCTAAACCTCCAGCTATTCCTCGTACAAAACCAGTTTCTGAGCTGCCTTCCCTTCCATGCATTTTGCCTTTGCCTTTGCATCAGCCTTTACTCTTGCCTTTTGCCTACTCTACTCTCACAGTCTCACATACATACTTCCATTACATCTACACCACCACCACCACCATCAAATGCATATACTCACACAAATACATATAACACTCTATCCAGCTCTTTTAGCTTTAGCTCCTATATTCTAGTTCCACACGACAGTGCACTGTATATGTATGTATGTTGTTGGTTAGGGTTAGGTTGTGTGATGTGATAATACTTGTACATACTAAAATATTGTATATAGAAATAGAAATACGTATCTGCTTATATTATATTTCTTTATATCCATCGTGTGCACATCAAATACACAGGCAGCAGCTTTAAAGCCACCACATCATATCACTACTAGTAGCAGTGCACTAAAGTATACCAATATAATCATATCTTTATACTTTGCAATGTATTTACTAATGTAAGTATACAGTATTCCTCTATGTATGTATATCTACAGCTTTTATACCAAATATATACCTTGCATGTGTTCTCTCACACTGCACTTTGTGTGTGTATGTAACTCTAGGCAAAACTTGAATGCTCTCTGGCTGTAAGTATGATATACTTATAGTGCTTACATCAAATGTAGTTCTATGTGCTAGAGCTCTTCTGGTGTATATAATGATTTTGCTTCTACCAACATACATTACTTTATATTGCATCGTTCTCTAGTAGAAGCACTTCAGAGAGGCTTTGCTTGCTTTGCAACTCGCTTGCTTCTTTCGTGCTCTCGCTCTAAACAGTGACTTGATGTGCAGCGAATTTATATATATACTCAACTCTCCTCTTGCTGTTTTCTCTCTAAAAGTGTATGGGATGTATGGTCTAAGTTGATATACTTATGTAGTAGGTATGTGTATAAGTCTAACTAAGTCTTGTCAGTAGTTTTGTGTGTTGCCTAGCTAGTATTCTGTTCTGTTGCTAGCTGCTTTCCTCCAGCAGCAAAGCAGCTCTCTGTGAGTTTCGGTTTTGCTTATGTTCTTTCTTTGGTGTGTAAAGTACATATATTTCTGTAGGTATATATACAGCCGGTAAAGTATATGGTATGACGAAATCCACCCGGTTTTCGAATCACTCTTGACTACACACAGGCAGATATATTTGTATACTACGTATAAAGAAAGACTGCACACACACAACAGGGAATGAAAAGCAGGCTTAAACCTTAAACCTCCTTTGTTTTTTACAACTCCCTATAATTGTCCTTTTCGTTTGGACAAAACTGGACCACTGTAGATTTTTAGAATATATATTGTATCTGTATGTTCTATGTAAGTACAAAGGTACTAAAGTTATATTTGTACATACCTAGAACTGTATTCAAGTCAGGATTTTACATGTAAACGCAAGTTTGACGAGTTTTTTCATACCCTGCTGTTCTATTGCCACCGAAATGAAACTAAAATCCATTCGAGACGAGAGGAATATACGGCGACCCAAATCATATTTGTCTGATAAACAAATAGATTGAGTTTCTATGCAACACAGTTAGTCTCCGAGGAGGAAGAAAACCACAGAATGAAGGGAGTTTCATATAAGCAAGACATCACAGAACGTTTCAGGCAACAAATAAGAAACGTTTGCCTTCCCTATCATGACTCAAGAACCGAGAGATTGTAAATGTGGTCTTCGTACTACATTTGACACTTTAACGAAGGGCTCAAACATAAATTAAATGAAGGGTAACTAATATTACAACTTATTAGTCATGAAGTTTCTCTTTGTTGTCCCTACGTTTCTCATGTTCTTATTGCTTGCTCAAGTACCTACCTCAAGTATCCGTATCTGGGTATCGTATTAGCATCGTATGGGCATCAAGTGCATGAGTCTTTGTTACTTCGTTTTCCATGCTCCTCGAACATGTATTATTAGCTTCTTTGTCGTTCTTTAGTATACTTGGTCTGATTGCAGGTGCAGTCGTATATAACAACCATGAAATCACGAAAAACATATTGCCTGACTTTTCTCTTTAAATTTTTATTCCAAGTGTGTAATATTCGATTCTACTTCACAAACTATAAATAGCCCTTTAAAATCTACTCCCTGTGTATATGTATCTCATCCCATAACAACCACATGAACCTTTAAACACTACTTTTACCAATATACCTAGTGTTTATACACATACTACCTACCACCCTACAAACTTTGTCTCATTTTCCCCCGAGAAGGTTTTCATCCAAATATTTATTGTAATCTCTTGTTGAAAATAAAATCGTTGCAGCGATTTCAATTTTTGCGGAAGATCCTCCCTGAATTGAACTCACTCGACGCAGATTCAACAACTTCTGTACTGTTGAGCCAAACATAACATTGGGTGAGATGAGGGATGCTGCAGAGCGTTTAGTCGTATTAGATTTATCACATCTCCTTTACACTGCACAGTCATATACATAGAGTAATACAAATACACCACTTACATCAACATTATACTAATACAAGCTCTATACTTACATATTGCATTGCCTACTTACATTATATGATTTCTTTGTGTTTGCTTTTAGTGTTAACTACTGTATAGGAATACTTATATAAGCATGCTACACAGCACACACACTGTTTATTCGGTTATGTACCTACTTAATCGGAACTATTCTCCGTACACGATTGTATAATAGACTTGCTTAGGTAGCTTCTACATACTATATTAGATATAAAAGATGTATGGAAGAGCGTGTTATACAGAGCAAACGATGCAATCAGCTCCAGCTATAAATCTATAGAAGATTTTATAAAAACTCTTTTTCCACCACAGCACTACACTGGTAATATTGCATCGCTCTCGCACAGTCAGCTTGCTTGCTACCATCCTCATCCATTCTCCCCTGAGCGACTACGACAAACTGCATAGCAACAGCGTTCTATAGAAAACAGTTCTTACTTTGCTTGGTTTAACTTGGCATGCCATGCTATGGCTTTAGCTTTAGCTTGCTCACTATTTCATTCCCCTCTGCTATACATGTACTATGTACTAGCAATAGCAACACTATTCTCTCTCTCTCTGCCATCAGCATTACGTACTTTGTACATACGAACCAGTGCTATTCTCACTCTGTATATTTGTACTCTTGCATTTTGTGTGTGTGTGCTGCTTTGTAGATACTAGATCCATTTATATCCTATACACATCTGCTGCTGACTTCCCTTGCCTTGCTTTAACTTCCCTTCTCTCAGGCTCTCTGCCTCTCCTCTCCGACTAATACATTATACATGATAGGTGAGTGAAGAGGTAGGCATTATAAGCATAATCTTGGTAATAAATATAGTGAATACAGACAAAATGAATACTTTCATGAAGAGTACATGCAAACTACCATCTATATACATCCAGCAAGCAAGAGACTTCAAGTAAACATGTGTGTTCTGTTCTTGGTGTAGTGTGTAGTGTGGGCCTCTGCATATTGCATCTTGCTTTGTTTGTGCATCCACAATTTTACTTATAGTATACTTGTTTGAGTATATTGTTTAGCAGTTTGCTTAATGCTATGTGTGTGCATACTGGTTCTACTAGTATTATAATAATAAACTCTTATTGTCAGTATGCAATAACATAGTAGTGTGTAGAAGTAGAAGTGTTAGACCATCCTCCTGCATTGCACTACTGTGATAATAACTCTTTTGTGTTTACTCCTATATTTTAAGTATATACATGTGAATATATTATAAGTAGGTATATACTACAGATACACTCTCACACACAGAGAGACTCTTCTTCTGATACTTAATTTACAATGCCGGTATATAAATATAATGCCCATGTGTAATGTATTGCACTTCAATACGAAGAGTCTCTTATTCATTCGTTGCTCTGCAGACTTGTTTTGTACGTAGCAAAACATTTTCGACCTATGAAAAAGCAAATAAAAATAAAAAGCTGGCTATGTGCAGATGATAAAGTACACAGGCAACAGCAAACTTTTATCCATGCATTTTACTTATGTACGTCCATTTCAATTGCTAGCACATAGTACATAGATGCTCACGTAAGTGCGATAATTTCTTTATATAGCGTGAATGTGTCTGTAGACACATACATACATGCTATCTACCTGAGCATTGCAAATCATACTCTTCGTGTATTGTATACTTTACTAGAATATACGAGAAGTTTTTTACTTGCAGTGTAGTGTTACATAGTTATCTCTTTGCATGCTATGCATAATAGTGTTTGAATGAATTTTGTGTTGCTTTTCGGAGGAGTATTGGATAAGTTTATCGGGAAATTTGTGCAAGAAGAGAGAGAGAGAATCATAACAAGTTTGCCTGTGCTTTTGTCGGGGTTTCCTCCTTTGAGAATATATATAGGGATTGGGCTACTAGCTACTAGGGTGAAAGAAATTCCTGGTTTGGTTGGTTCGACAGTATATACACGGGTAGTGGCATGACAATAACTACTATGGAGAGATATATCTGCAAAAGGGTGCTTAACAACCAGTAAGCAGAAGCGGATGTACTAAGTAGCAGTCGAAGTGCTTCTGACGCTGGTGTGGCACATAGCAACTGTCCAGGCCAGGCAGAAACGATGTAGTTAAGTTGCAGATAAAGATACAACACGGCTCAAATGTAAATTTCACCCACCGACAAAGTTCTACGTGACCAAGAGACCGTTTCTATTTCTCATGAATCCCATCAGGGAATTTATAAATGTTTTTCCTCCAGGTTTGCATAGTTGAGCACGTTTTGTTCGGCCGTTCTCGTTCAGTCCATTAAAGACCTTTTGGTCAATCATGAACTATAAAATTAGATTGGTGTGCGTTTCAATCTACATTTCAATCTATTTGTTTATTATGTGTATTTGTTTTTGAGCTCTTTTCAAACCGGAAAGGTAGGTTAGGTAGGTTAATGATGAAAGATACACAGGCAATGCATTACACAATACAATGCATATGCCAGTAATTAAAAAAAGGTTGGGATTTGGGACAAACATCCACACAAATAATGACGAGTTGATAAATTGAGATGAATTTAGGGTATTGTAGTAATTGTAGACCCAAAAGCCTTCGTGAGTGAGCAAGCTGCAGTGTTTGTTGTGAATTGGTAAGGTATTTCTAAAGGTATGTATAGTATACAAAGCTATACATTCTAAAAGAGTAAGCAAAGTACGGGAGAGCTTGCACTTTACTACAGGATGACATGACATGTCATGAAATGGAACGACACAACAGACGTTTAGTTTAACAAGTCAGCAAACCCTTGCAGTGCACATACGGACTAGTACAGTATAAGTACACAAACAGAATGTTGCTGTGTCGTTGCTAAAGAATGGAAAAGCTGGCTAACCAGCCGGCTAGCCGTGAATCCTGATTTCCATTTCAGTCAGAGAGTAGCATCCTTTTTAGAAATCGTACTAAACCAGGGCAAACAGGCAGGGAGTGCTAGTGAAGAATAGTAATAAGGGAACGATAGAGCAGAACAAAGGAATTGTTACGAGGAAAAGGAAGAAACAGCCTGGAAACTGACAAACAAAAATCAACGAAACGAAAAAGCTTATCCAGTTTTGGCAGATAATAACAATATTTTCAGCTCAACTCTCGTCCTTATGCATACAAAGTGAGGGAAGCCTATTATTAAAGTGAAAAAATTTCAGCACACAAATCTTAATGAATTGTAAACCAGCATTGTATTTAAATGAATACTTGCCTGCATGTACTACACGTGCATGGCAGGACAACAACAACAGCAGGAGTAGCAGGAGCAATAATAGCATTGCATTGTACTACATATTGCTATTTTAAATTACATTAAATGTTAAATTGTGATAGCAATAAGTTCGCTTGTTAGTTTGATGTGTCAGAGTTGTCTTAAGATTAGAAAATAATATACACTGTACACAACCGAGCGTTTAGTTCAATACCTACATAACTTTACCCGAGTTGTATGTGTTGTATTGTCTTGAGAGAAAAAAATTTGATCAGCAGATCTACATTTTGAAATGCCACACGTACACCATTACAACTTAGACTGTAGACAATGCTTGCAATACTAATAATAATACGATTTCTCCAAGTATAAGCACAACAAGAATACAATATAATTGTGTTCGGTTGCTGTAACATCCTCCATTAGAAATACTGCCATGTCTCTGTGTCTTGTTTTTCAATATTAACAACATAACATGAGCATACGGCAGAACTTGCTTTACTTTACATTCACACAATTCTACTGCATATATATTTATACCGCACTATAAAATATTTGAATATTTAGCCATAAGTATATTTATCCATGCAGTAGTAGTAGTACAGAAGTAGTGGTGCAGTGTAATGTAAAGCTAAGCCGTATCTGAAATCTACAAGTATGGCAAGTCAGCACGTACGCTCTTCTCATTGTCAGTAATTTATTCATTTATGTATCATATGCTTTTTCTGCTTCTTGCATTTGCCTACTGATAGTCTGTTACTTGTGCAGTCGAGAACAACCTCGAACACAAACATCAACTGGCTAAAAAGTAAACGAGTGATGGAAAGGAAAGAAGCTTTCAAATGTTACAGCAATAATGCTTAGCAAGGGTAGCAGAATACAAGACAGCTTTCCACAGATAACTTCAATTTTGTTTGAGTTCTTGTTTATGCTAAAATCAACTAAAGCCTTAAGACGTATACCAAAACGTCCTTTTCATCCTTCTTCCAGCATTTTAGCTCCTTCGCCAGCCTTAATGTCTCCGATTGTTATGAGTCATATTATAGGAGGCTGATGATATGTAGTATGAAGCGGTGGTATGTATAGAGTTGGTGTTCTTGTGTGTCTTGTGTGTAGGGGAAAAATTACTTTATTCAATCGACTGAAATAAAATCATCACTGCCATATAGGTAAGATAAAGTAAATAAAATAGCCAAGGTGTTACTAACAACAGACATGCATTGGTCGACTGAACGAGGTGGAGGTAATATTATTATTATTCTCTACGCTTCTACAACACTGCTACTATACAATATGTAGCACGGATATTAAAATGTAAGTCAGGATTTACACTTAGATGAGTTCTCAAAACCTTACAATGTTAGCCTTAGGATTGTGCTGGCTCTTGCCGGGTTGTACCTACATTGACAAAATTCTACTGCTACGTTCATAATATTGTATATCAAGCTTTGTATACCTAAACCGCCTAAACGTCTCTGCAGCAGTAGAATAATATGCTGTACATATTATATAGTAGCAGCATGCAGCTAAATGAAATCACGAAATTACGAAACATAATAATCTGTAGGGCCACTATGTAATAAATATTCCTAACGAAATAGAAAATACCATTTGCTGTATAACTGATTGGGAGTGCTGTAGATTATAAAATGGTATTTTGCTGCAAAGCAAATTCTTGTCCATTTATTGTCAATATTGTCATATCTCTCGTCATATTCCTGTAAGCATAACTTTTGTTATGAGGTTATGACAGTGAAGATTGTTGACTACATTGTCGATTGTAAATCCTGCAGTGTACTATTACTACCGCATATATCTAGTGTGGACTTTCTTTGACATATAAATTCAACATTACTTAGGAGAGGGAACGATGGCGCATTTATAATATGAATTTTGGATGCACTAACCTAAAGTGGTGCTCCTGGTTGTTTTTACAGAAATCGATTCCTCTTGCTCATATCCGAGTAATGTCAACATTTGACCCGGTTGACTTTGAACGAATATAAATTGTTTCGCTTGCTAAAAATATTATTAGTTCTTTGTCCATAGTATAGAAGTTCTATACTATGCTACGCGATGTTAGACAATGTAGTGTTATACATGTACATGTAGTATAGATTGAAACAAGGTATGTCAGAATAGAATATGGATTTATGCATTGCTCCATGAACAAAAGAAACAAATAAGTTTTGTTTAATTTGAATTTTGCATTAAGGCTTGGCATTGAAAAAAGAAGGCGTTTAGCAAATTAATATAATAGCTAAAATCTCGTTCTTGTATAGAATCCATTAATAAATGAAATGTTGACGAAAGTATTGACAATGAAAACTCAAACTACATACATAGCATACCAGAAAGGATATCATTGGAGAATCTAATGCATAATAAAACAAAATTTTGGGTTCCTACCTTCAGGTAATATTGGTAGAGCAAACTCTGCTAGGTAATGCCTCAGGTAGGACGGTTAGCTTTTGCTTTGCATGCGAGTAAATGTAGTGTCATTATAAAAAACATATCCGTAGAATCTTACATCACCATGCTACCCTATTATTATACTATAACAGATAAGTACCCGCAATTTTGCATAGCTATTATACTACCATGTCGTTTACAAATTGAGCTAGCCAAAATAACAGAATTTTTTATGTCAATTTATTTATCATCATAGGTAACTACAGCCAAGAAGTTTGACTACAGACAAATTATACTCCTATTCCTATGCACACGTACATAAAAATCCCACGTGAAAACAGAATGTAATAATATTACTACTCGCAAAATGCTGAAAAACATCGTAATTGCATCGTAATCTCTAAGTATAACTAGTTATACTTAGAGATTACGATGTAACCAAATAATGTTTCTTAGTCCTTAAATTTTCAAAAAAGTATAATTTTGTGTTTATAATAAATAATTTTTTTCATGCCTGATTCATAAAAATTTAATTGCAACCAATTGATTTTTTACAGTCCTGCATATTTGAAAAATGTAATTTGATGCGTTAATAATTAATAATTTTTGTATCCCTGATTTTTACAAATATTGTTTGCAACCAAATAATGTTTCCTAGTCCTTCATTTTTGAAAAAAGTAATTTTGTGTTTATAATAAATAATTTTTTACATGCCTGATTCATAAAAAATTAATTGGTTGCAAATAATTTTTTCCAGTCCTGCATATTTGAAGAATGTAATTTGTAGTAGTGTGTAATGTTGATGCGTATAATTTCTTATATACTTGATTTATAAAAAAATGGATTGCAACCAAATAATGTTTCTTAGTCCTTCATTTTGTGAAAAAAGTAATTTTGTGTTTATAATAAATAATTTTTTACATGCCTGATTCCTAAAAAAATAATTGCAACCTAAGAATTTTTTATAGTCCTGCATATTTGAGAAATGTAATTTGTAGCGTTTATAATATAATTAATAATTTTTAACATTCTTGATTCATAAAATAATTTAATGCAACCAAATTTTTACTGACTTTGCATTCCACTATTTGTGGTGAGCAATTTTAGACATTCTATCTAGGGCAATGATGTTTCATATTGGAACTCTGAACCGTTGAGGTTACAGTTTCTGCCCGGTTCAGATTATAGCTCCGAAACTGCCAGCTGTCACCAGTACTTAATTATTTAAACAGATATGATATAATAAACACTAAGCACTAAATATTTAACAAAAAAATATAGCAATACTTCACAAATTATAAAATATAATGTACTTACATAACTCAAAAAACGTCCAAACACTTGCCTTGTTAATTCACATACACCTGAAATGAGCTAGAAAACAATAAATACGATAACGCAATTTCACATTGACGAATTCACATTTACTGACAACAACGACAGTAAATATCACAAGCAAATAAACTTTCCGCGCGTATTGCTTTGTATTTATAGTACTTTGTGTAGAAATACACATGCGACAAATGTGGTATAATATTAAAAGTTATGGTGTACGCATTGGCAATACTCCATTCCTGTGTGTAGTACGATATGAGAGTGAAGCGAGGGACTTACTGTTTTGCTTTCATTCTGTATGAGATGTATATCCCATCTCATTTTGTGTACTTTTGTGAAATTAGTTAAGGTCATGAATTTGACCGCCGGCAGGGACAAAAGTATTGAGATTATTCTTTACAGCGGTCGTTCGATCAGCCAATCAGAGAGCGCAAAAAGCAGTCAAGTCACTTTGTTGGTATAAACGTTGGTATGGTCCTATGGTCTACTCAAACGAACGTAAAACTACTTTCGTAATTCATTTTTTAAAAATCTAACGTAATTTTTAAAAATATTTCTAAACATGCGAAAAGCATCTACGAAAATTTCTGATTTCACAAAACAAATTCCCGAAGAAGGTCAAAAATTTTGAGGACCACAATTGAAGTGAGAACAAAAAGTCAATTTTCACAACAAATTACCCTACAAGATACATTTCTAGCGCGTACGTGAGCTCTAGCTCCGCAGCGGCCGTATTTGTGCCTATGGGGGCCGGCCGTCATTTTTTGAAACTACTAAACCCCATTTTGGGGGTATTCCCAAATTGATAATTTATGAAAAAAATGAAATATACAAAATATTTCTATTTATAAAGTAAGCACATTCGGCGTCTATAATATTTTCAAACGCTTTAGTTTGGGAGTAATTACAATAATGCTTGATATTTAGTGACTTTTGACCTGGCAATAAGTCCGAAGGAAAAAATCTTGGATGAAAACTTCCCATTACAGCCTTGTAGAGCGTTCTGATGTAACGTACATAAATGTACAAACTTTATTGATATCACATACATCCAAAATACTATGTACAAATCTCGGTTTGATCACATCAATAATATCACCATAAAAGAATATTATCTGTACATAAACTTTTATCAATCTCTTTCGTCAAGTCAGTGGATATTACAACAAAGTACTAACTCACAAAAGGAACATTAAATACAACTAAAATGAAACCTGGAACGAGTAGAGCATTTAAAGCGTACACTTTTCTATAAATCAAGAGTATAAGTAGTACACAGAGAAATGCTTCTGATACAAATCGGGTTCTCCCTTGTATTGTAACCCGAATAATGATATTACGAATATAATCCGGTGAGAATGCAGTCATGGCAAATTCAAGGTTTCACTCACTACCAAGTCTGGCTTCAAATACATCTGTTGTTAAGACCCTTGTATTATACATTAAAGCTACAGATAAGAAATATAGTTAAATACAAATGCAGTCGTCCTATACACCACTGTACTGTGTTGCCATACTATTTACTATACACATACTGATAGTAACACTGAGTGTCTCTGCATGTTATATTGCAATTACCTTAAATCAATAGCGTATAAGATAGGAAAGGAACCGTGATATTTCAAATGTTCATACTCTAATACTCTCAAAACTGACAAGCATAAAGAGACTGTGGGAGAAATCCATATACGAAATACATATCAAGTTAAACACAGATGTAGGATTCACAGGCTAACAATAAATATCATTAGTGAAACACGTTACGTACGCTTATGCGATGCTCATGCCCGTATTCAGGGGGTGGGCAAACGGGCAATTGCCTCCCCCGAAATGCCAAAAAAAGAAGTTATTTTGTACATTTTGCCCTCCCGAAATATATTTTGCCATCCCCGAAATCGATTTCTGGATACAGCCGTAGCGATACTATATACAGTATAATATTATTTATACTAATAATATGTTATCATTGACACTCTCAATCACATACATTATGGGAGTATTAATGCATATTACTAAATATAGAATGTGTGTGCCTAAATCCTATAAGGAAGAGATGACATTGCATTAGTATCACTTATAAAGTACAGATTTAGTATTGCACTGTTGTAGTTATTTACTATTTATTGCATGCAAAAGCTGAATAGGTATTTTCGTGATGGATCTTGCAGAGCTATAAGTAAGTATAAAAAATATCTGTGTTCGTCTAAATCGTTTTGTCTCTGTTATGTATATCTGATAGCCCGTGCATGTGTAGTGTATTCTTGAGTTGCATTGCAATAGTATAGGTTTGCATTCTGAGTTCCATTCATGTATGTTAAACACTCGCATAGACTTCGACACACATGCGATAAATGCAACTGACTATCTGTATCTGGTGGAAAACTCAGCAAGAACAGTGCACATAGTGTGCTGTGATGGAGATTCACATGATAAAATCAAATGTAAAGCTATACATTGTAGTAATGTCTTGGTAGAAGTTAGTTGCTTCAAGAACTCCAGCTTTGTACATAGCTGCTCAGGGGCAAGCCCTGACAACTTGACATCTACAATAAGAAAATTACATCCACACAACACAATGCATAATGAATGGAGAGAAAGAGGTAGTCTATACACAAGTCTACCTACACTATACATACACTGCACTGGTGTATAGAATACCTTCATAGAATACATAGGGGCTTTATACATTACACAAATGTACTAGGTAAGTATATATAAAAAAGCGATGTATTATGTGGGGAGTACATACACACGTTCTAAATCTATTGCTGCTATAACTATTAGCAGTGTAGAAGATAATACTTAGAGTATGGTTGTATGTACACTGTACACTATACATGTTAGCTACAAGCATTCAACTAAACTACTAAGCTAGTTTTTTGGTCGTCAATGTTTTATGACTGTTGTATTCACGATTCTATATATCTCATTTGAAGTAAGGTGAAGTTAAGGACGTACAGTGTAGCATAATGTAAGATGCCTTGCCGTAGCTTTGCTCTGTACATTGTACAATCCCATCCATGTAATTTAGCTTGACTTAAACTTCACGGCAGATTCTAACTTTGCTGTTGCAGCTCAAGAAAATAACCTTACGCTAATAGTCCAGTCCATCGTAAAGACTCTTGTAACTACAATAATACTGAAAGATAGTTCTATCCCAGTACATGTAATGTAAATGTTACTAATCCTAAACTACACAACAACACACTAACAATAATCGTATACTTACAAGTCACAAAGCCAGTTTTAGTGCATAGCCAGAGATGCATTACTAGAACACTCCAACTATATTGTACATCCACCATACACAAGAATAAGTGTAGATAAGTGTCGTAGTTTGAACACATATTTTCATTTTTTCCATTTCTCATGGTAGAAATAGGATTTCAATTGTATTGCACCGTCCCTATAGAAGTGCACTAAAAATTGTGTAACTACCACAATATTGTTTACTAATTTTTCACAATTCATTTATTTATAATTTAATACAGCCATGTAGATGGTCCGTTGACATGTATGTGTTTTGCTAGGAGCTTCAGCATAGTATTCAAATATCAAACTATTTTTGATGGTTGGCATACTGTATCATTACATATTAGATCCTTATATTCAATGCAAGCCAGGCCTTTAGATCATCTAATTATCTAATTTTAATTAATTTACTGGAATTCCTATTGCTACAAATAGTTGGAAAAATATTGTAGTTATATACAATGTAGTTGAAGTGAATGTGCGACAATGCTAGGACGTAGGCAATGCATCCATCCAAATAAACATTAGTAAAGGTTTGTGAAGCTGAGTATGAACAGATTTGAGATTGAAGATACAAAGGGAGCTCTGGCTACACAACACATCCAACATCCAATCGCTCATATCTTTTTTGCTTGCACGCCGAAATTGAACATTTCAACCTCCAACCTGTGTGTATTGCCATCACCATCATCCTACTACATATAATATAAGCAGTCCTTCTTTTCATGAAGCTAGTATACCAATGCACTTTGTATATGGATTTGTTTCTGAAGATAGGACCTACGTACAAAAAAGAAAAGTATAACCTGTAAAATGGTACACGGAGAGATACAAACAATTCTGTGTAGATAGAAAAAGCAAAGAAAAAATCTCTAAATAACGAGCTCCTAGTCACGTACTTGAATTAACATTATACCTACTACAGATATAATAAAATACAAACAAAAACTTGAATCTCGAAGAAAGATTCAGCCACTTCAATTCAATACATAACAAACATGTACAGATAATGTGCATCTCTCTACATGTTGTTTGCTAGACCTCATTTTTGGTCTAACTTAACATTAACAACTCAGTAAATGGGTTGTTTGTGTATAGAATATCCTCAATAATAGTTACTCTCCTGCATGATGTGCTTTGTAAAAGGCACAGAGACACACAGGTTTCAAAGAGAGAGAGGCTGTTCTGTGTGTGGATGTATATTTACATTTTATTCGATTCGAATTAAATCTATTTTCTCGCTTAGCTGACTTGGTTGAAAAGAATAATTGAAATTTTGTGGATAGAGCTGTGCACACTGTTTAGTATGGAAAACATGACGTCTTTTTTGTGTGCTGTCCATTCCAGGCAACTCCATTCAATTTATATCTGAGCAAACCTGGACAAAACAAGATTTGCCTTCCTTATTCTTCTTTGATTGCATTGTGTGGTATGCTAGGCTCCCACCTCCTACAATCACGACAATACATAGCAAAACAGAAATATAATAAAATCCAACGTAACTTGTTTTCACATATAAAAACGTGAATACTAAAGCTAAAGCTTCAGAGACTTGAGGGCAATGTAGAAGAATTGCACTTGGGGATGAGAATACATTTTACCATGCATCCAACAAAACTCACATAGAAAATCTGCATGAAATAAACTTCTCTCGTAACACAACACAAAACAGAACAGAGAAAAAATGTATACAAACAACCAATGCAAGTCATAAAGTTTGCCGTACAAACAAAGGAAAACTGTTGTGGTCGCCATTTTATTATAGTATGTGCACTATAACTAAACGCAATACAAAACCATATCATCTAGAGCTTTCAAGATAATGCATAAAACAGATAATATATAATAACTCCCTACTATAACACATAGCCAAATCGTTTCTTCTAGTAGACAATAATAAATTCCACTTATACCTCATACTGTATACACACACATAATATTATTTGTACATGCATACATGAATCATCTAAGTACATAGGTACATACTTTAGTTAGTGTTTTTAAATTGTAGTTACATTAGTACAGAAGATTGTTTTGTACATTTCAAGTTAGTACTACAGGAAATAATGCAATTCGACCGGACTTGCTATATTTTAGCCACAAAGCCATTTGTGTGTACATAAAGCTATAGTTGTGAACTAAAAGTAATGCTCACGGGTATTTTTAGATTCTAACTCTTGCTCATAAAATGATTTTGTGTAAAAATCAAACCGGTTTTCTACAGTCAGAGAAGAAAAAGAAGGATATTTTATTGCACTAAGGCTACCTAGCTACATTTCATACGTTTCTACGAGCATTAATGCTATCTTTTCTTCTGTTTCTTCTTCAGAGAAAAGCTCTGAAATCACGGACCAAGCAAGCTACAAGAATAATACTAGTAAATGCTGTAAAACTTACGTAACATTTCAACCTCACAATGCAATGTACAGGTAATGGTAATACACGTTAAATAATGGAATATAATCATGTGCTCCTGCTATTCTCATAGTGTGTATTTATACATACGTTATTCCTGCCTTTGATGTGTTTCTCTGTCTACTTGAATATGTTACATATATTTTATTGTATGCTTTGTACATTTCTTGGAATTAATAGCACTGCTCTCTACGTTACTTCCTCTTTTTTGAGTATTTACCTGCAATAATATCTACACTACTCTGCCATTAGGAAGCTATATAAGGATGACGACACAAAAATGCAAAACAAAGTACAAACTACACTGCTTCACTAACTATCAACTAAAGCTAATAATGGGAAATAATTATATCAGTAAGAAACACTTGCTCTGCTTAGATTACAGCACTACCGTCATATTCCGTGTATCAGTCAGAGTCCTAATTGTATGTAATGTAGGATATAATTAATATAACATAATACAGGCATAACCATTAAAATCTGTATCACAGCCTTATGGTTAGGAATTATGAATGTCCATATAAAGGTGTACACATAGCAGAGTGCTTCAGCTTCATGTTGTACCATACCAGATAACATATTACTGGAAATTGGTGAGTGCGTGTATTACGTTGGTATACATTTAGTCAACCGGTCTATACTTCCAAGTACAAAGTAAAGTTCAATCTCAATCAAATTATTTTTGTTACAAATCATGCACATTGACCTATACATATTGACACATACAACAGTAACAGAGTGATTAATAAACTAAATCATACATATAATATACACACACCTGAGACGAGATAACGCTTAGACGAATGTCCTTATCATTACAGCAGCCTTGTCTCCGTCATTTTTACACGGCCTACGTAATTATGTGACACTGTCCTAGCTCATGTCCACTAATACACACAAATTCGCCGCTTTGCTACATTCTACATACCAAAACAGTAATCCGTGAGCAAATAAGGAAATCCATTCAAAGCGAATATACTTATACACACTAGCCAAAATGTTTTTCAATAAAAATGATAACATTGTGTCTACCATCGCAGACAAATAAAGGTTATCTGTATACTCTGTTTTTGTAAAAAAAAACTTCTCATTTCTGGACAAGGGATTTGACGAGAAGCTTCTGGAATAAAATAAAAGCAAATTTAATCCGCTTGGCCCGTCTGCATGCATGAAGTGAGAGAGTCTCATTGGATGACTTTTATTATTTTTGGAATGACTCAATTGTGATAAAATAAGTAGAATAAATAATACGTGAACACAAATTTGCATAGCATCTAATGCCAAATGCAGTCATCTTATTATCATAGGATTCCAGATTCTTGTTGGAGCAGGAACACAATGATAATAATAATAACGTAGTTACTGCTCCTAGTAGTATACTGTAGTATAATAGTAGGAGCAAAGCAATTATAAATATTTGCTGTTCTGTGGCGAGAATTCAACATGAGCATGGCATGGTAGGAATTCCACTCCCATCTGCCAACCTCTGGATTCGTATTAGAGATAATGTCTCCAATGTTTTCGCACAAAGGCTAAGCCGAATTTCTAGAAATATAAATGTTGCATCAGACAAGTCCTCACCAGGATTGGTGTAAGGCACAAATACAATTAATTTTAGACAAACACTAGCAGCCTTTGATAGCAACACTACACATCTCCTCTATTGTATATATGTAAATACACTACCAAGTATTACAGACAATAAACCACCCAACCTCTATTCTCCATTATAATCATATTATATCATCCAGATACATACATGAGACAACTTATTACTCCTACTTTATACAAAGGCTATTTTTTACACTTTATTTATATATAATGTGCATACATACATACATACATAAAGTATACGAATGAAATGGGAGAGTTTATCAGGCGAGTTGGAGCACAAAGTGGAAGTAAGAATTGCAAGAGTTTATTTAGGGTGGTGAGGAGATCTAGATGGTAGTATATCTGTAACAATACACTTTCTGGAAATGTCGCGTATAAATAGTGACATTTACATATTTACTCTGTATTTTAGAATCGTGTAGTATTCTAATGTTTTACGAGACGTTTGCTGATTACAGTTGTTGCTGAAATAAAAGTTCCCCGGATGTTCTACGTCCTCTAAAGCTGGATAGGCGTTACCACGTTACATAATAAAGCATAGGAGTATAACTGTCAGGAGTACTGCAACTATTACTTATACAAGTACCACATAATACAAGCAAATTAAATTAAACTATAGTTTCCCATCAATCCATTTCCTTGTTCTTATCGGAACTGTGTGGGTTTGCTGTAAAGATATGTAAGTGTATGTTAACAACTTACGGACAGCTCTATGTGTACTACATGAATGCTTATTATTAGCCACTTAAGTTTATACAACCTCTTTCTATGCGTCTAGGCTATGTGTATGTATCTTTCTATGCAAATGCTCTGTTTTCTCAACTGTAAAATAAAGAGTTAGTCATTTTTTCATAATGCTTTTACTATACGGATATTTGGATATCGAATTACTTACTCAGATGTGTTACAGTGTTTACTCAGATGATAAGATACGTAAGTGTTCATATTTATTTTGGATTTTTACTTCTATATACAATTAGAACGGTATAAGATATCACTGAGTTCAAGAATTGAAACCTACGAGTGTAAAACCAATAAAAATCATGTGTATACTAATACTATCATCGTGCAATGCTATAAGAGATAGATTTACTTATGGCTGTGTACCAATACCAATTAACAGTAGGTAGGTATTATTTATACTACCTTAGAGGTTTCTTTCCTGCAGTATAAATATTTACACTTGTATTATATTTTCGTGTTGTAGTATCTGTAAGTGAATGTAAGTGTAAGCGAGAGATACAAAGCACTCAAAGTCTTGCTACCTATCTGTGCGTTCATTTTATGACAGTAAACTCCATTAAAGCCATTTCAGAAGAGTCAAAGCAATCCAAAAAACATTAAAGTGAACGTGTGAGATCATTACAATAAAATTGCCTATAATTCATTCTTGCAACGTACAAATTACAATTTACAATGGCAAATCTAAAATGGAAGAATAGAATAGATAATCCTGGATGAAATAATGTCTTCACGTTCCAAAGAACAATGGGCAATTATTAATTCTACAGGGGTTGCTCTTGTCTTAATTTTAGACCATTAATGGGTCTACGCTTCAGATAAATAGTACGTGAGTAAAAGATGAGCTGCATCAGATCAAACTACATTAGGCTATATAGTACAGTATAATGCATTTAGTTAAATCTCTCTGTGTGCAACACTGAAGAAAGTGTGTGTATACGAGTAGTATTGAGCTAAAGAGTATTTTAGCTGATTCAGTAAAGTATCATGTCATGTCATGACCATATGGCATTATGCACTAATGATTCTTTCACTATCCACACACACACATACACCAATTTCACAAACAATGGCCATTCGGTAGCAATACAATTGATCCAAATTAAGATCATCCACTCTGTGAAATTTTTAAGTTGTGGATTTATAGTCATTTTTATGAGATGATCATGAAGTGTTTAGAAAATCACGATTCTCATGTTATAGCAATTGTCTTGCACGCATATCCCACTGCACTGTCTATGTACAGATATAAAATAATATATTGCACACTATGGCACAGCAGATTATTGTTAACTGCTGTACTATAATGCATGAAATGAGCATTACGGTATATTTTAAAAGGCTTTGTCAAAAGTGTTTTACCTATTTGCACCGTCGTACAATTTCAAACGGGTGGATTTGAGTGTGGATCGATGTACTGGTAGAAGTCAAAAGAAAGGCATGAAATAAACGTGATGATGTGATATGCTACGTTACGACATCACAACTTTATACTAAAGTGCTGCAGCTGCATTAAATTAGCGTGGAAAAGCAATGGCCCAGCCGTGTCCGTGTTGATGTTGGGTGGAATGGAGCTAATAAGTCATGATGTACTAATTAGTCTAAATTGGATCTGGAGCTCAAAGGAATTTCAGCTAATTTCGCACATTTATTTACTTACTACTACCTTAGCTACTGCCTACACACCGAAAACAATGAACAATAAAATGTCGTTCCTATTACTGCATTTTTATTAGGACTTTAACCATTCAACGACTAATACAAGTAAACCCTTATGCATGATATACAGTACTAAAGGCGATGCTATATTATAAAGTGGCATATCTAGTATCAAGTAGAATATACAGTGTCTCTTCGTAATAATCATATATTATGTATACCTACATACTCCCTTCATACCTATATAGAAGTGCAAAAATGTCTAAAGTCTTCCCACGGAATGTAATACAGTTCATATGGTGCAATGCATGAGGCTATTGCCAACACTTTGACTCAAAACAAATTAAACTGGCATATATAAAAGCATTATAATTGTGCACAGGTTAGACTCGTTAGGATCTGCCGACTGCCATAAGTACATACACTACTGGCAATAGAAATGAAATGAATACTCGTTTCCTTTGTGTGACTTGAATAGTTATGTATTACACTTGCTATATTATTATTTAGATTTATATGGCGATGCATGTTTTAGACAGACTTTTGTACGTAAAGAGCTTATACAGCTCATATTCAGAGATACTATGTACATAAGTTGCTATTATTGAATCCGTATATAAGTATGTTCGTTCAATACAGTGGGTGCATACAGAAAAACATTAAAATCACAATATTAAGTCGCAGAGGTGAATTTATCGTCGGATTGACTGTAATTTAAATTCTAAAGCTATGTAGTTCTAAAGCATAACTTTGTAGTACAGGGTTTAATATTTAGTAAAACAATGGAGAACGGTAGAAGAAATAAAACAAGTCTTTGAGAAATGATACAGTATTTTTCCCATTGAAGTCACTGAGCAATTACTTATACATACGGCAATCTTTAACAGCATAAATAAATGAGTGTACAAATCATTTACTTGCTAGACTAACATTAAGTCATTCACAGATAAGTATTTTTCTGTCTGTATATAACTTAATGCATAATAATGTACCTATTTCTCTCTTCCCTTGAAAATTAGCAGCTATCATATGACTTGACTTGACTCTTGCTCATTACAGAATGTATTACATTTTTTCTGTGAAATTGCAATAACATTATGGAATAGCTACAAAACACGATAAATTCTGTGCATTCTCTCATCATTAAACAAAATTTGTAGGCAAAATCTCGATGAGGCTTTACTTCTTATCGTTTAAATTCTAAGAATCCGCATTTGACGGCAGCCAATGACCTGGAACTGACCTAAACAACTATAAGAATTTTATCATCACGCCCTTGCTAAATAGCCGCCTTTTCTTGCAATTAGTGTTCTTTCTAACCAATTAATTCTATTTACATGCAAGAGAGACCAAGAATTCCATCTTTCACACGCCAATGCATTTTCCGAACCATTTCTACACGAATGTGTAAAATCTAATTCATTTCACCTCAATCATTGACACATCCTTAGAATAAAACAGGAAATTCTCTATGGAAGAGTGTCTCTTGTCCTAAATACTTCCATAAAATACATTTGCTCCATAATTTAGATCAACAACATAACTTGTACCATAAGAACCAAATTGCTGTGCAACAGCATAATTAACAGTTTCCATTTTGACAGAAAACAAAAACACCCTTCATGAAACTTTAAACGCTTCAAAACTCAACTATGAGAATTAGAGGGGTAGATTGTAATAATTTTGTAAGTGCACATACTAGGAGCATTCAATCTTTGTCAATGTTATTATAACACTTTAGACTTTGGCCCTAGCATAAAAAGATTTGGATGAAAGATATTATGTAAAAGCTGGCAATGAATGGAAACGAAGGAAGTAGCTCATTAAGAGAAAAACTTATGTTACGTATCAAGAAAAAACAATAATTTAAAGGAACCTACTCTCCAACACGGAGTTTTAGATGAGGATGAGGCACATTCTATAAAAATACATACATCATGCTGCCAAAGTAATCCAAGCGTGTAATGATAATGACGATAAATAACTACTACGGCTGTATATCATATACCTACCTGCACATTTTCCAGCAAAATTAAAAAAATGTGCACTGGATGTGGTGCATTCATCAGCTACGCCATGAAGTCATGTCATGTTCTTACACCCGGTGATCACCCCAGCATAATACAACTACGAAGTTTATATATTTACGTAAAAACCAATACTGTCTACTTTTATGCATATATATTTATGTACATACATTGTACTTAGGTAGATATCGCATTGAAAATGAGGCATAACTATAACGAATGATGGAATGAAAATCCTATCTCATGTTGTAATGCGATTACATTGCTGCTATAATTATTTAAACCAACACTAAGTATTTCCAGCTTAAAACTCTCCACACATACTGCATGGACTAGTTTCTATCTACCACACGTACAAACTGTGGTTTTCTCCAATTTAATTACAGGAGCAGAGAGTATAGAGCCACCGTAGCATGAAAAATAATGAAGTTCGGTTGGGACTTGTAATTCCAGCTCCATAAGTACTGTTCTACTCCTAAAAGCACACACTGCTCTTCTGGGCTGTTCCATTAACTTTCAGCTTCCTCTCAGATAGAAATCCTCCTGGCCCTGGTAGAGCACAAGTATTTACAAGAGTACTTTACCTATAGGACATAGAGTAGGGTAGAAATAGAGTTGTTCTTTATACTGCACGTACTAGCGGTGTGTAATGTGTATGTATGCAGCATTGTGATGTGACTGAGCTGAGTTAGCTACCTATATCATTAGAGCATATCACAAAGTAATCTTTTAGTGTCCTTCTCTTTTCCTAATCACAGTTCCAGTAGTTCCAGCTCAGTCAGTGACTATGCAAGAAAGCATTGGAGAAGAGACCACAAGGCAATAACAATTAAAGCCGAAAATGAGAAATGTGGTTGAATTCTCGATTTTCGTTTCCTCTTGTGCAATTACATTGCATGGAGAGGAGGCACATATTACATAATAATACGAATACGAGTCAAGTACAACAGCCTTGTGTGTGCGTTTGTTTCGGTTCTACTCATTCCAGTAGCAGTTCCAGATAACTCGGAATGCAAACGAATGTAGGTAGACCATAGTTTATAATAGCATTGTATATACAGTAGTAACATTATTATGATGTAATCGCATGCAAAACTTTCATGAATGCAATGCAAAAGTGTATCAAATAGCCAGTGCCTTTGTTTGATGTGCATACTACACATATCATGCAATTTTATATCCATGCATTAACACTCGATATAAATACATACAAAAGCACTGTGCTGTATTCATATAATATGCTCAAACTTTAGTGATTGAATGTTCGTATTACTATTACAGTTGCCAAAGCTGCTCACGTCATAACTCATAAACCAGATTAACTAAATCAGATGCAGGGTGATTACTAAGAACCTAAGAACCTAAATATACATTTAATAGATACATGCCTACGTAAAAGTAAGTAAATAATAAGAGAAACTATTTTACTTACGTTATACTTATTGTTAATTCCAAGGAAGGACGTAATTGAACCGTAGATGCTACTTACTCCTACTAATAATCATATTTCTTATAATATATAAAGTTGATGCTCTGGTTTAAAAAGAGATTGATAGATACATCTATAGAAAATAATACGTACTTGTATATTTCATTTTTGTTGTCTGTGTATGTGCATATGACGCAGATATGTAGGCAGTAGAGTATAGGCACACAATTGCACACTGCCATATACAATATCAGATTTATACACGAAAGAATGATTTTCGGAACTGTAGCACGACGCAAAGCAAAGCAACCTATTCTTAATCTTCAGCCGTCCAATTCCCAGTAGTTATTATAAGTACATATAAAAGTAATTTGGACATGTCTAAGGTATGAGTAGTTTATACACACTAGAACATATGTTGTGTAGGTACTACACTACAGTGGTGGTACAAGCACAGTTTATTTTATAGTGCATATACTTATGTTCTGCATTATAGCCATAATAATATTATTATGACTGTTGGTTTACAGCTTCGATGTGTCTCGACATTTGTGTCCAAGTGCACAAAACGGAATGAAACAATGTGTGTTCTTTACTATAGCTTTAGTTACTGGTGTGAGTCTAATCCAATGTTGGTAATGTAATTTAATATCTATTAGCATTTAACCTTCGATTCTATTCGTTCCGCTATTGATTTATGAGCAAAACATACTAATATACACGACTTGAGTGCAGGGTCAGGAAAATTACGATAATTGTGTTTCTACAATGAACAACCAAATCCTCCCTATTACTTCTTATGTTTTAGATTCAAACCAATTCAACAGCATCGTGGCACTACTTTCTCTCTATTAGTGTCAAAATAATATTATTATGGAATTTAATCATTCAAATATTATTTTCAAAATGTTGTCTGTCTAACAATAAGAAAGAATTAATGAATCTAAATAGGAGAACAATTCTAAGAAACTCAAGCAATTTGTACTACTAGGTAATCTAAACATGACCTAGGTACAGTAAAACCATAGGTTTAATGTAGTGCATGATTTTCAACTTTAGGAGCTTGTTGTGTGTGAAGAGCCTTAACTTACAGTCTATCTGACAGTGTAATAAAAGTATTACGAGTTCTGTGTATTACAGACATAAAAGTACTTAAGTGCGTGTTTAGAAAAGACTTTTATAAGAATACAGAAAGGATGATGAATCTTCTAGATCACCCTGTACCCTTGAGAAGGAGAGTAGGTAAACGAATGTGAAGATAAGGAACATATAATTTGAAATGATTATGATTACTTCTTTCTGGTCTGGTACTCTGTGTATTGTGGTATGGTGGTAGCATTGAAGGCGACAGCCAGAGCAGGCCAACAGAGACCGTCTACGAGGCATGCATGTGTAGTGAACAAGCTCTCTCACAAGGAGTTATCTCAACTAAGGTTATTGGGTTATCTATCGTGTTAATACGTACAACCCAATATAAGTAAATAAGGATGATTATTTAAGAATACATATTGTACACATGGAATGTACTAATACCAGATTTCATGTGGCATATGATGCTCTCAAATTACTATTTGTTTTCCGTGATAGCAAACAGCAAATGCTTGCTTATTGTGTGTAAATATAATATGCACCGTAGCTTTATAGCTTGATAAATGCTTTATCATGCTGTACATTCTATCACAACCATTATTTTCTCTGTCTAGAAGATAAAATTATTTGTTTTATACCTTCATAATGTTTTTCTTACACCCATACTACTAATTTCATTCCTACTTGTACTACCGCATTAGTTAGCTTGTCTTTTAAGCGCAAAAACCAACAAGAGGATTTTTTAAATCTTTGTGATAATAATTTCTACTTTTGTAACGTTGATAAGAAGCTGTCACAAAGGTGTGAATAGGGCAAAGCATGGTGGATGATTTGGTGATGGGCTAAACTTTAACACTATGCTATATAACACCATAGCGAATCCAATTGCATGTCAAGCCATGATTAATTTTAAAAATAGCTTAAGAGTATACAAATGCTTGGATGAAAGTTAGAAACAAATGATTTACACGTGCACCTAAATGGAAATAGGACACAAAACCAATTGTAATGACAAATTGTGTGGTCACATTCCATATATTAGTAAATTAATAGTAGGTAAAGTCAATTATGCAATTCCTACTGAACGAAACATTAGGATTTACCAATAAAATTGTACTTAAATGCAATCTGATTTATTGAGTCAAGGAAATGTTTTTAAGTTTACCAAGTTTACCTGCAATAAAGTAGAATACTACTTTACCAAGTTTACCTACAAAATATCCAGTCTGTGTATTAGTGGTACCATTAATTTGTACAATTAAATTTTCTCAATTTTTGGTGAATTCAATTTCTTTGATATTACTTAAACAAAAGAAAAGACCCAATTGACCCAATGCAAAATGCAATATGCCACTGACTCTGTTTTATGTGAGTGTGACCTTGTTATTTTTGTGCAATACTTTGTTACAATTTGTATGAAGGTTTCGGTAAATTGAAAAGTGCATATATTGACTAACATCATAATGTATCGTACGATCAACCGCTGAATCGAGTGACTTAATATTTAAACCAATCTCTTAGCTGTGATGCAATATTTATGTGTTTTCCTGTTTACGCCGTGCTTATGTCAACTGCAACTCTGTGTCATCAATTCATATCTATATTGCTGACTGAGTGAGATTTATTGCACATTAGGAATTTATGACCTATTTCGAATGGAAACACAAACGTTTTGCTGACTAATAGTAGTGGAAAATTAATTCTATGCATCAACAGCAAAATTCATGGAAGGTTGTTGAGTGAAGGTGCATTTTAGGTAGTACCTAGTATTTTTTGGTGCTGTAATTACCTAAGCAGTTTCTCTCATGTAGGACTAGGAACTATATGAGAAATCGTTACCTAAAATTTCAGTAAACGTCGTGCCTTGCTTCCTGTACCTAAACACCTTTGCGCTAATAATGACTAACGAGACTTCGGAATAAAAGGCTGTATTTGTATGTAGTACACAAGTGAAACTGAATCAGGACTTAACAGGAGTTGGTTGGAAACGTCAGAGGCCTGGGATTCATCAATATTACTCATATGTGACACAAATTATTAAGCACGTTGAGTAGGTACATGAGTGCATTGTTCTTATAAACTAATATCAACTTGAGACTGTTGTGTTATGACTCATACACAAGTTTGGTTCATATCGCTAAGTCTAGAACGTTGTAGCTGAATTAATTCTACCTATGTTTAGGTAGACTTAGACTAGACGTCTAATTCCCTAGTCAGTCTCAAGACATATATTGTCCGTCGGACTTCTAGTTTAAGGTAAAAGGTAGCTTGGCTTGTGTTATTAGTTATTACTGTGTATATTGTAGGAACAAAGTTGTAAAGGTTTATATTATAGCATGTCAGGTAATATAACATTT
>JAQFYB010000186.1:0-72355 GCA_034694085.1 Pogonognathellus longicornis
TAAAAGTCGAAAAATTCATTTTTCTCTCCCCATCCTAAGAATCATTTTCCTAAGGCTTGCTCTCGGTGGCAGTAAATAACGAAAGTTTATATTTACTTTTTCATTCTTTTATTTATTTGTAAAGGGAGAATGGAGAGGGTTAATTTTGTATCTTTGGTATCAATTCGGAACAGCAGTTTAGCAAGCTTGATAATCATCCCGTCATCCCGTATACTGGATATAATAACCTACATGAGGGGGGCTTGAGCAGAAACATGTTCATATCATGTCATTTTTCGCGAATTTGGACCAAAATTCAATATAAAATACATCGAATTCATGCCCTAGCACACTAAAATTGAGTCAAAATGTATAAAATGCATTTAGTTTGAGCGTAGCGATAAGTACCTACACCTATTAGTTTTACTATTGCCGACTTATATTATTTAAACCAAGGCCAAGGGTTCGATTTGACTTACCGTGTAGGTGTAGAGTTTTCATTTTTTTGGGAATACATATTAACAATTCCAACATTTGATGCAAATTCACTATAATATTTTCATAGCATTTTCATCTGGAATCTGTAGTGCCAGTGCCGTGTTGTATTGCATACGAATGAATGTACACAATTGAAGATTGCGTAGGCTTTGTAATAAAAGTGCAAAAATGATTAGGACGATTCTAAAATATGATTACTTGGGCTTTATTCAACACATTATCATGGTATAGTAATCATACCGTTACATTATATCAGTTCGATTCTAATTTGTGTACTGGTATAGGACTCTAATGTATAATGAATGACTAATAATCGTGCTAAAAAGTATTTGCGTAATTATGCTTATTTATTGTAATATAGCTCTATGTATAACGATATTATAATATTATCATATTATTAGACGAGTAGATAATTATACACTTATCAGTTATAACTATAACCATGAAGCTGGTTCACTTTTCATCGAAATAAAAGTTAAAGAATTCCTTTTTCAATTTATTTCTATTTAGTAGAGGTATACCAGATAGGCTTATTAGAATAGATTTTAGAATATTTATTTATTATGTCTTGCTTACAATTAGAATCTAGAGATAATAGTTCCTAGATCGAATGTCCTATATAATAACAGATCTGAAACAGATCAATATTTTCACGACACCACTTATACACATAGGTACATTACATTATATGTAAATGGATACATTTTGTATTTTATTGAATGTCTAACTTTGTCCAAGTGTTAAAGACGATCACGACCACAATTCACTTATTAAATGAATTATTTACATTTTTTACGAGTTCAGTTTTATATTATATTAATTATATTTATGACCCTAACAAATTCTTGCAATAGTATAGTGCTCTTCTCTGTGTGCCCTATGGTTTATTTCCTACCCAAACTCTTGACAATAAAAGGCGTGTCTATATATACAATTATACAATATTGTTTTGTATGCACAATACTAGCACAATCTTACCAATTGTTGTGTCCATGTTCGTAAAGGAATACGTTCATTAGCTACTTTTACATATTTTATACGCTTGTAATATAATCATTTGTATCATTGAGTTACGTATGTGCAGACGAGACAGATTAATGTTACATACACATCATCCTTTAAATAAGGTAGGTAACTAATTGTATTTCTCAATGCTGACTGGCGTATGTGTACTAAAGGTAATTATCTAATTCAATCTACTATGCAAATTATAAGTTATTATGTATATAAACTGTATATATTTTATACATACCTTCCATTTAAATATGCGCTACAAACTCTGCATAAAGTTGAATTACTATGTACTAATTTGCAATAATAAATGTATGTATGTATTTTCCCTAATTACTAAAATTGTATCCAGTTACATGAATGGGCTGGATATTGTGATTACACAAACGACGACATAACCTTGACGTAGGATAATTGTGTGAGGGTATAGTATTTTAGGTATACAAATACTATTCACAACAGCTTTGTAAAGATACGGCTTCTGTAAACTTAGTTTGGATCAGATCTACAATACTTATAGTTGCACATGTCACATTCACATGTATGAAATATTTTCGAGATCACATTCAGTTTGTTATTGTTGCTCCATACATGTATATTGTACCTGTACGTATATTTTTGTTTTACGAATGTACATAATGGTTCGTGCATGAAATAGGTCAGTTATTGGTGACATGTCGAAAGAATATGGATACGTACATGTTTGTGTGGGGTTACTCATCTCTAAGATCATACAGGAGTGCGTAGATTGATATGCTGCGTAGTAAATTTATTATTGCGACAAGGAAGTCCGTTTTTTAACGTTTAGTTTACATACGTAATCCTACATTGTAGTATAAGAGACTTAACCATTTTACTTTACCTCATCATCATATATTCAGATTGTGAAAATTATATTATTATGCTACTATATTTATTTACACGGGTGTGTGAACAGGTATATGATCCATGTCCCCTATACTTTTAACACGACGATGTTTCTTAACAAGTGACTGATTGTGAGGAGTTTCTTTGCTGCTGTCACTACTTTCGCTACTTTCCCTGTCTTGACTCTCTCCTCCGTTTTCTTCCACTTTCTTTGAGCTTGAGTACGGCATTGTCATAACGGACTGAGGTCTTTGCTGCTGAGTTTCCGTAAGATGGGCATAACTTGTGCGTAAATCTCCGTCCAGTGACTGTGTGGCACTCCCGCTGTTGTATTTTCCGGGTAGTCCTGGGGGGAGCGGTGGGGGAAGAAAACCTCCTACGCCGGGACCTAGAGAAGATTCCTTCGTAATTTCAGATTTGTTTTTTTCCTCGTCTCGGCGATGATGCATATCCTGTTTTATCTTCAGTCCTAAGGCTCTACTTAACGATCCCTGCAATTCAACCAATTAAGATAATACACCTATTAATTCTAAACGGTTTAATATGTACAGTACTTCTTTCCAGCAACATATCCACACCAATTTATTAGAGTGATTTGTTATTATTTCAGCGATGTATTAAATGAGATTATTTGTCTAACCTGTGAACTTCTCCAAGTGGAAAACTACAGAGCGAGAAATCAGAGAAAATGAAGATTAGTCAAGCCAAGAAAAGTACGTGGTAGTAGTGTATTTGAAGCAAAGACAGAGTGCAGAGATTAGGATTGTCAAGACTGAAATGAATAAATCACGAAACAACAGTGCTGGGAGCCGATCACAAAAGCAGGATAAATTTATTAGTGTGTTAGGCCCACCTTTTGGGCAAACAGAAGACTGTAAGTCTGGCATCATCCCCCAATCAACACAGATTTAGTTTGGAACAACAGAAACAAGAGTCAGTTTTAACTTGGTTCAAAACATCACTAAACGATTCTTTTCTTAATCATCATTGTTAAACTAGTTTCGCTACACACATACACACATATATATACACACAAATCATGATGAAATTGACAGGTTGTTATGTTTGTTGAACAAAACAATCTACTGCATTTTAGGTGGTCTTACTCGTAGACTTGTCCGACGTCTGTTTTCGTCACTTCCACGTCTGAACGCTTCAGTTGTCATTGGATTTGTCCTTCCTAGAGAATCTGATCGTTGTTTCTCCAGAGTTGACATTCGCGATTTGGTCATACGATATTGTTGAGTTATTTTTGCCCTATAAGAAAATCAATTCAGTCAGTTATATGCAAACAGAAACAAAGTCGGATCATTTATTGAGACGTATGAAGTAGTAGGTTAGCTTGTTAGTAACAACACCCTCTTACACGAGATACCTTGCAGGGTTTAATAAAGCATCCAACTCGGCACTCAGATGACGTCTTATAATTTGCTTCGAAGGAGGAATTCCCATCGCTGAAAACAAGCAAAAGCAAGCAAGATTTTAGTCACGATTTTGTAACACATTTCCATGAACTGTTTACGATGAACCTAAACAGTTTTATGTAGGTTTATGTTCATAGTAGATAGCTGTACGTTTCATCCATGAAAATTATTTTGAATTACCTGATGCTAGTGTATCACCACTAAATGATGGTTCTAGTACACATATTGCTCCATGAATGCCACTCCCTGAAGAAAAATAACCAAATCAAATGACTATTACAAACACGGGGTATAATAGGAATAGAGTCATTCCCGCATTACGCTCCACGAACTCACATTTACACAATTTATACTCCATGTTTCAAAATAAGTCATAACAATCCTCCGCATTCCGTTATACGCTTACCTTTCAAATTTTCTGCATACTCGTTTAGGTCTATTGATCGTGCCCATTGAACGAAATGTTGGTTAGTCCACACTATAGGATCATTGTCACACTGTCTTCTTCTTTCCGCAAGAGCCTATACACATTACAGTTCCAGTAAATTATATGATACAGTTGAAATGGTTATACATGTACTTGTATACACCACCACCTCGTCTACACTTCCTTTTCGCTTGTTTAATACAAGGATTCTCATTTCAGAAATACTAGTAGCTAGCAATATAGGAGTAACATAAAAGGTATCCTGTTTGGTGTATCGTGCATGATTATATCTTTATACAGCTCGTGTTTTGATAGGTATACTAAAAGTAAATGATTTAGGCACTTACCTGTCGATCGTAACCAACAATACGTAGTAGATGAACACCATGAGCAATAGAGGCCATGTGAAACTTACGGGTAACTCCTGGGAAAGTATAAAGAGGCTGGGTATAATAAACGGGTTGCTTTGTAAGGATTCATAAAGATTGTTATGACGTTCTTGTATAAACGGAGACTCACCCAAATACTTCTCTAAATCTTTTTTGCTTAAATGGTCCAGAAGGCGAGCATCTACGAGGCATCCAGCAAAGTTTTCCGCGTACTACTTGAGAAAAAGCAATAGAGATCTTGTAAAAGTTTTATGCAAAATTTATACCTTACGTTATTACTATTTAAAGTGATGACTGTGTGTGCATGGGAGAAAGAGCATTTATTTGTTCCCGTACCTGAGGTAATCCAATGTCAGGTAACCATTCAGAGCTAACCCACACATGAGATAATTCAACTATACAAGGAAATCGAACGAGAGCTGGATTACGATGTTCTTCAATGGCCAATCGAAGTTTTTTACGATGGAGAGGATGCGTAATTCCCAGCTCTGTTTCCAGCTCTGAATCTGACAACTCGAGCAGTACTTTGCCACTTTTTATGTTGTCTGAGCACCGTGAGCCGTATTGTGGCATGCCAAGGCTGACTTCTATCCAGGCTTGCACCATTCCAGCTCTCCAGAGCTCCATTGGAAGAGTTGCGGCTTCTTCTAAGGCTCTTAGTTTGTCTGCATAACTTTCTTGTTCAGTCAGTGGTGATTGAGGAACTGAACTTTGAGGCGACCAACTTGTCCGTTGTCCTGCGTTCATACCTACACGACCAAAACACAACGACAGCATCCCAAATTAGCCCTCCGTCCAAACTCCAAACCCAGACATAAGGATGAAATAAACTTCTTTACAGCTTTAGCTCCTCCGCAGATACATGTATATGTATGTACATTTATAAATATACAATACCCATACATACACAATGCACTCTATAGACCATACGTCATCGATTGTGTTCTTCTTCTACTAAATATATAAATACATACACATATCTCTGTACAACATACCGTCGTATATAGTAGGATCTAATGTTCGTCTGTGTTTATTGCGTGCGAAAACTCTTGAAATGCTGCCCCATGCGCCTTTAGCACCAGTAGAGGCACGTCCTGTCAAATCAGCACCACTACGGCGGCTGCTTTTCCGCCGAGCCTCTGCTGCTTCTGCAGCAAGTAACTGCTCGGCTGACCTACATTTCACAAGAAAATGAGTGACATGTCCTGATGAGACACTGCATCGTACAACATGTGATATTAGCCATGACGTGAGATGGGATTAAAGTTGAGAAGCCGTGCATGCAATATAGAAATGACACTTGGTTCGTGTCTTGTGTGTCTGGATAGAGTATAGTGTTATGCTGTTGTATTAGGATGACTACCTTGACAGAGCATTTGCATCTAGTGAGCGAGTTAAAGAGGAGAAAGACAATGGTCCAGGACTGTCTCTGGGAGTAGCGAAAAGCTGAGGAAGCGTAGCTGTTGAGATTACAGACATTGAGTCCCCGTCTCCTGAACCGTCTCCACAAAGATCCAGACTGATTGCTGAAACATGAAAGTGATGTGACACATAATTATAAATCAATTTTATCCCAGAGTCAGAGCATAGGTACTGAATAGCAATATCATTGTCAGGTTTCTAAATTCAATTTGTTTTAGCATCATTGTCATATAGGTATCTCTACTTTCAATTTGTTTATGTAATCCACGGAAGGCTTATCGGATATCATTGTTTAGAAGGGGGAAGAATGCACTGATTCTTCATACTACTACCATATCTTTTTGATGGGAGAACCGACAATAAATATTGCATAAACATCAATGTACCTATCCTCCTATTACATTGGTATGTAATGTATGTAGTAATTCTAGGTAAAAGCTAATTTCATTGAGCAATTAGTAGAGCTATTAATGGATGAATTTCAATTAATATTCCAACCTTCATTTGCAGAGTCTGACAGGTTACTCGCTGTCGGAAGACCACCACCAGAATCTCGGTCTGAACTGAGTCTGACTCCAGAGTCGGCCGAGCTTCCCCTATCCCCCACTGTTGCATAAGTGGCCGTTAAGGAAGAGACTAGTGAATAATGAGATGTTGCGTTGGTACTGCTAGATCGATCAGGCTCCGAGTAAATTCCGTACTGGACGAGTTGTCTCTTCGCCTGGATGAGTAACAAGATGACATGAAGAGCATAAAATTCCATTGCGGGGAAGTTAAGAAATTGTTTACACACATGCTGGTGCACGAACCAGCATAAATCACATAAGGGAAAGCCGTCTCTCTTACCTCATGAAGTTCTTCTTGCATTTGTTGAACTTGGGCTTCTCGGACGTTAAGTTGAGTTGCCAAAGCAAGTCCTCGTTCAGCCTCGTCTCGGGCATGGCGCAGAATGTTCCACCGTTCCCGTTCCGCCTCGTCCCGTTCTACAGCAAGACGTTGTAGGGAAGCTTCACTTTCTCTCATCCTCTGGTGTACACAGGAAATTGCATAGAATGAAAATCAGTCGCTGCTACTCATTGTGCATTGTCAAGTAAGTAGTAAGTAAGTAAAAGTTTTCCATGGAAATTGCAGCCTTATGGTATAAACAATTATTGTTTCTTTCCGCGCTTGGTGCACATACACCAAAACTATTAGAGTTAGACTTGGGGCATTGTTACATTCTAACATTTCTATATACCTGTTCATAGTTGCGGATGAAATCCCTCAGTTCCTTCTCTTTGTCTTCCAATGTAGCATACAGTTGTTTCATTTGGTTTAGTAGCTCAAACTTTTCGGCTTTTAGACGCTTTCGGTCTCCTTTTAAAGCTAAATACGAAACAAATCATCATAAATAGGTTAACCTATATACTGATTGCACGATATGAACGAGAAAAGTATCAGAAGGCTGTTATCCAAAAAAGTAAATTAGCATTTATAAGATAAACATAATATCCTGCCGAGTGTAACGCCTAGGTCGAGGTATTCCATCAGTTAACGTTGAGCGAGTAAATAAGCAAATGAATGTACACTAACACACTTAGATAAGTCAAACTTGCCCTAAACATGCAATGTTTTTCACAAATTGTTGCAATTCTGCCAAAAAAAGTTTACTTCCATGAATTACATTTGGCACACATTTTACAACTGTTATGAGCCTGAAACTAATTAATAAACAGATTAAACTGGAGTAATTTTTGTTCTTCATCTACTTTTCGCGTATATGACTAAGATAAGATTATATTTATATGGGGTAATAATAAAAATTCGGGAATGTACTAATGGTAAGTACATAAAGTACTACATTACATACATAAACAACACATCAGTGAAAGCAAGTTAATTTTTTAACATGCTTCAACCTACTAATACTTTTTTGTTTACAGTTGTGTGTAGCCTATAAGGATCTAAAAATAAAGTTACTTTAGCCAAAAACTTCACACCTTCGCTATATTTCACATCATAAACTTTCCGTAACAGTTCTCTCGATTGACTCACCCGGTATATATTATATATAGGTTGTACTCACTGTCATGCTTTCGTTTTTGATATTATTTGGAACGTGATGCATGAGAGATTTGGAGCAAGTACAAAATAAGCATTGCCATAATATATGTGTGTCCCTGGTTCTATACTTCTATATCTGTGGAATGGAAAGTGGAGTTGTATGATAAGAATAAGTGAAGAGTGAGTACCTGAAAGAGCTTCTTTGGCAAGCTGAAGTTCAGTCTGAAGATCTTGGGATTTGGACGCGGGTGTTGTACCCGTGTCTTTCCCTTTTCGCAGCTCTGTGATTTCCTTCTGTAGATTTTGATTTTGCTGCAATAGTTTCTCACATTCTTGTCGAATTTCGCTAGGAGATAGGTTTTGTAAGTCTACAGAAGGCGTTGATTTTTCTTCGAAATCTACAATCATGTTTTTTTAACATTAATATTACCCATCTATAGATAGATATGCTTATATACAAATACCTTAAGCATAATCTAGTCAAAATTTCAGTTTTATAGCTTAGGTATACAATATTGTGGACATTAACAAATTCCTGAGTATTTTTGGCACAATAGATTCCCAACACTCACAACAATTACACGAAGCATTCTATCGGAGCCGCTGTGAATGTGCATATTAAGGATGATGATGAATGACATACCATGATGATAACTCCCATTGCTAGTTGATATCCCATTGACTTGTGTTGGAGTTTTGTCATCGAAGAGTCCATTGGTTGTACCATGGTTCGTATTGTTCGAGTCGTGATTTGGAGATGTGGGAGTGGAAGGGGGTGAGCTGAGTTGTGAAATTCTTTTGTTGGTATCAGTAAGCTCGGCACGTAATAGAGCCATTTGACGATGTGCTGATTGCAAATCTCCGTCCAATCTTCCTGCTAAAGCTTTATTTTCTTCGACCATCTTACGAAATTTCCCCTAAAAATTAGGCACATGGTAATTCAATGGTGCTTGTATGTATATAGTCTCATCCAATATAATGTTCTCGGGTTTGTTGTACTTTTCAACTCTATTATTTAGCCAATTCATCTGGGATATTATGCTTGAAACCATGTAGTCATATAGAACAGTCAAGAAATACAGAAGAGAGGCGATGCGAAAGGAAGAAGATAGAATAAAATTGTCCCTATCTTAACTCACAAAGAGACAAAATTGTAGCTATACTTTAAGATAAAACAAAAACTTTGAAAAACTTATAGAACGCATTTAGCTGAGCTCGTTGTAAGAAACGCTCACTCAGTTTACTTTGGGAAAACTAGTTGGGAAACCGCTACTGCAAAAACTGTGCAAAGAGTAAACAACCCACCGAGTTCAACAAGAACTTGGGCATACTCTCTCTCTCTCAGAAATGTTTGCTTTAATAAACAGGCATGCTTGCGTTACGTTACGACACAGTGTAACGAAATGAGTATACGCAGAACAGCAGTGAAACTAAATTTTCCATTAGTGTCTCATAAGGAATACTTTTGCAACAATATTATTTTTTAATATGTAAAAACCTCATATAAAATACATAGCAATGGAACAACTTTCAACTTGCTTTTACCCAACATTGTTTATGTCTATAAACAATTTGCATTTTTTTCTCCAATAAAAACTCTGCTATATTGCCAATGGAAAACAAGACATTATTCTGTACTTTCATTGCATTACTGCACATACCTTCATAATGTAGTAATCTGCTCTGATATACTGTGAAAGTTGTAACAATAAAAATAACTATGAGAATAAATATTTTCTTGTAAACATGAACACTACTACGACTTCATACACCTTACTGTAATGTAAGCACGTTGCTATTTTGTATGTGTTACGTTACGTATCAACGAATGCTCCATGCTATGCTACATAACATACATAACATGCTTGGATTACACACAGAGATAAACAAATATAATACGCCTTATGCATATTAAACCCGTCTTCCTAGAGTACCTACGCATTCTAAGTATCTAGGTATCTGGGTAGGTGGATTAATGTTTATAAAACCAAATTGTGTTATTACTTGTGCATCCAGAAGAAGTCTGCGCATAAGGGCTATAGAAGCCTGAAGTGCATCATTATAGTTGACGTCACCATTTTTACCATCAAGAGTAAGATGGAGAGCCTCGGCATCAGGGGAGAAAATGAAAGTGATGATCTGATCGTTCAAAGCGTCAAGAGACTGGATTGCTAAAATGTAAAAAACACTTTGATATCAATATGCAATGTTTAGTAAATGCAAATAAAAAGTTAGTAGTACAAATGTATAATGTTTGTAAAGATGTGATATACTCCTACTACTAAACTCCTTCACCACCATACCACCGTCATTCCTTGATCAAAATGTTGGCAGTAAGGAATCCAACTCTATAATAATAATATGTTACTCGATTAGTTCGAGTCAGATATCGTGTAACCCTGCTTATATGAATATTTGCCAATACACTCAAAATCATATGTTACTGTGCTCTCACAAACCGAGAAATGTTTCAAGAGCTATTATTAGTTTTTCCCTTCTCATTTTCTACCTTCTAAAAATATTCCATCAGTTTCCAAACCGCCTACCCTACTACTTACTCCATATTATCTCCTATACTCTTATCGCCTTTACTTTTCCTACAGTAAGTAACAACTATACAATCCTACACTAAAACATATGTATTTTAGTTATGGACATTCATCTTTGTACGTTGTTTGTACTCTTTAACTTCAATCATGGATAATATATACTTTCCGGATGTAGTTTACAAAATTACAACGCTGCAAGCTCAATACTGCGAGAACTCTGAGACTTTGAGACAAAGCCATTGATTTACCATTCATTTTTTTCATGGAACTAATATTTACGCCGTAGTGCTATCAATTGCTTTTACTTAGTCGGTTCCAGCTGTAGTAGTAGTAGCAGCAGTAGACAATGATTTCATACAAAATCCCAGCTCATGTTAAATAGAAAGCTCTAATAGAAATGCGATAGAAAATTGGTCTACTAGATATGAGTAACATAGTGGGATTCAGATCTATTAATAATTAATATGCTTATTCATCGTGTCTTATGCCTGCTAGTATACACAGTAACAAATATCGATATTCATAACATGGATATTAATTTTAGAGGAACTTCCTGTAAAATTCAGCAAGCAAAGATTTAATCTTGAATGTTTCTAACCTACCTAAATATTAATAACGAACCAGGGTCTTAGGTAATTTAAG
Organism: Pogonognathellus longicornis; assembly: GCA_034694085.1. Classification (NCBI taxonomy): domain Eukaryota; kingdom Metazoa; phylum Arthropoda; class Collembola; order Entomobryomorpha; family Tomoceridae; genus Pogonognathellus; species Pogonognathellus longicornis. The sequence continues at coordinate 11,252 of JAQFYB010000186.1, forward strand.
CCTATAGATTTATGTAGGTATTACCCATGATAATCAAGCACGTAATATTTCAAGCACAATACAAGTCTAGTGCCTGCGTAATACTTGAGTGGCTATTGTGATTAAACAATTGGCATTTAGTGTCTTGTCTGCTGATTGTTGTATCGTAGTCGAAAATGTGGTAGGTAGGTATGTTAATTTCTACATCAGCAAAAACCACTTCAAAACAGTTGGAACAATGTCACAAACGTGTTTGCGATACCAGCTTAATTCTTTTGAGCTGGTCTAGCTCACCCAACTCTCCTGTCATACATGTACATAATACATACCTAGATTAGAAATTATTGCCACTAGTAGATACTATACAGCTTGTAAGTAACTACAGTATAGTAAAACCGAGAATGAAACCCTCCCTACTTAGTTACATACAAGTAGGAAATACTTATCAGTAAATGCCAAATTTTTGACTGAATTATTTATAATGTACATTATTTAACCATTAGTATTCTAATGGCTGACAGTACAATATGTCCTACATCATTTAGAACCGTTTGCACAAAGGGCAAGGGTGCTCAATCAAAAAATGTTATTGTACATACCTACAACACTGGATAGTAGGTAGTATATTGTACAGATACAATGAGCATAGTGTTCAAAATCGATTGGTGGTAATCTTCCTTGCTATACCTACCTACATGGTTAAATCAAATTGCTGTTGCTCAGACCTGTAACTTTTTACTTAAAAAGATTGCTCTTCGGGCTGTTTTTAAACAAATTCATTCACATGAAGGATTTATGATATGTATACACTATAAGCACTCTATATTGAAGCAAAATGTAATAGCAAAAACCATTTTGAACAATTTTTACATAGGAAATGATATTTAGAAGTCATATTTTAGCCGATAATGTTTCATGGCAAAGAGAAGTGAAAGAAATAGTAGGTTAACTATATTTAGGAGCAGGCAATTGCGTACAGACAGATCTGCCGGATATCGTGTAATAAATAATATTATTTCCAAACAGTATTCACGGAAAATGACATTTATTTTCAGTTCCGCTTTTAGAGTTTCCTCAATAACGTTATCATGTGTTAGGTGGAAGTGAGAGTTGTAAACTTATTGCAGGTATATGTAACGTATATATAAGGTGGTCATAAAAAGTAGAGTAAATGGTTCAAATAAACTCTAACTCTAAATACGCATATCATTCGCATGCATTTGAGATGATGGAGCCATACACCTAATAGTATGCCGCACTGAAATGAATTCACAAAGTGTCGAATATGAAATATGGAAATGGAATTGCAGGTACAGAGGCACAAACACCATCAAATATTTATTCTTGCTCTTCCACCATTTTCCCCAATTTCTGACCTAACACATCACGTACCTATTTATGTATTATGTATACGTGATGGATGCATCCAGTAATTGAAATGGATGTAAACCACTAGCACTACGAGCACAGTAATCCTAATTGTGTGCCGCATACCAAAGTGTACACATTTATTGTGTCTGGGATATATGCAGGGTGTAATTTCTCATTTCACCTACACCCTCTGGCATGGAATAGAATATAAATTTAGTATCCCAATTATTAATGAACATTGAACACTGTCTGTGTCTAGACGGGGTATAAAACGGATGACACATACAAAATACACAGTTCCATCATCGATTAGTAACCATTTTGTGATTATTTTAGCAATGAGCTGTGAAATTTGCAATATAAATATACTTGCTTAGCTACCTACCTAATTTTTGTAAGATCATTTGAAGTCTGTATAGTGAATAATGTAGTCAGACATTATACACGTTTTTACTGCACAATTTTTTCTATGTGAAAGCATTTGACATTTCATATTTGCACAGATCAGGAATGAGTAAACGGTAAGACAACTAACTGCTGAGTGTCTTCGTCAAAACTTAAAAGTCTGTTGGGAGAATAATGCTTGCAAGTTTGAGAGGCAACTTGGGGAGAAAACGTGGAGTGATTTTAATATTTGCAGTTGGAGTTAGCAGAAAGAACTTTCTCACATTTACGGCAGTCAGACAACCTCCCATGCATTATACATAGAAATGGATTCCTTTCTTGGGCAACTTGAATTCAAGTAAATATATATCACAGCCACTGCATACTATGTGTATACATCATGACACGCAAGGCAAGTGTATTAGAATAACTAGTATTGTATGTTATAGCTAAAGGCTCCTACTTACATTAGATCGATGTATAAGCTCTGCTTTTATATTTATTACGAGATCATCCGCTTTTGCACTTAAACTACATGCTCGCTGAAACCAAGGAAAATTTATCCATTTTATATTTCTTTTATCTTCTAAAATGTGTTTATAAAAATTACTTTTAGTATCATGGCTCTGGCTAGAGCTTGTACAGATATATGGCTTGTTGTATGTAATGTACATGCCTACATTTACTTTTACTACTACTATTATGTATACAATACGCGCTTTGAGAAACTAAAATGGATTTAATGAAACGCAGAACTAATTTCGTATGTACATATTAATAAAATTGTACGTGTTACAAGTTAGAATAGAAAAGTATCAAAACATGCTGCCTGAAAAAGTTTTATTAAAGATCACTCCCTGACTATATGGCTACCTTCTATACAACAAGCTTGAATAGGAAGTATTAGTATTTTTTAACTCCGTCAAGTAAGCCTTGGGAAAAGCACACACAGTGAAGAAGATCATCTTCTATACATTAAAATACCAATACCTTTTTCAAAATGAACATTCTGCTTTGCAAAGGCATTGGTGAAACATGTAACGATTTTACAATGCATTTCTCCCCCTTGAGAGCTTAAGCCTGGCACTGTATCCACTTCATCTTCTGAATCCAAAACATGTCCTCGGTCAGGAGCATGTGAAGAGCCAGTTGACTCGATTTTCATCATTTTATCACCAAATTTTCCAAAATCCTCTCCGCCTACATTAGAGTCCTTCATCATAACTATAAGCTTACAACACACAATTTGTTTTTACAACGCACCATAGTAATAGTAGAACATTACCATTCACTAAAACGCATAGGTATTATTGTGTGTTCAGCCTTTCCAATAGTACAGAAGACTCCTTACAAAAACAGTTTGTGTTTACAGCACCATTAGCCGTCTCATTCGACAAAGCTCGCTCACAAACAATCTGCCACTTCAAATCACAACTCAAGTCAATGAGACAGTTCAATCTTTCAATTTTTTATTGTCATGATCATGCAACTATTCAACGTTAGCTCAGTGTGTAGTAATGTCACGTTGTCACGTGTATATATGTTGAGTTGCTACTAATTCACTCCCAAGGTACATATGTAATGTACTTGTATACTTTGCGGGACAAAATCTTCACAGTGAAGAAAACCGTTTGTCACAAAAAATTGACTGCTTTACAGCGATTGTTTACATTACGTTATGTATCAAGTCTCGTAATCACACAGGCTACCGCACGCAAAACACAACAATGCTAAACAAAAGAGAGCTATACATAAATTCTGTATGTAATGTTCCTTTTGATACAATCGTGATAAGAGCACAGAGTGGATAGAATGATATTGCTTATTAATGCATTTATTTACATTTTAACTATTTTAACACATAAACTATGAAGAATATTATTAAGGAACATAGATATGGGAACTGATTTGTGGAAACGAAAAACAACAAGCAATTTATTGTGTCGTGCACGAACAATTCTGTTAGGGTAAACCCAAAATCCCCCTTTGAACTTATTATTTCTTAATCGATAGTGGTGCGTTGAAAAAACTGGAGTCAAATTGACGAAGGGAAGAAACCTTTTAAGGTTGTCGTTGACTAGATTCAAGTACAAGTGCAAGTGTGTAGTATCTTGTCTCTGTACTCTGTACTATGCGTAGTACAACACATAGGTATGGTATTTAGCTTTAAACGTTTAAAACTAAAGCAAAGCCTTTGTGTTAAGTATTTTACATTAGATTGGAACACAAGAGAGTAATATTGTTGTTACTGTAGTAGTACCACTACCAGTAGTGTAGTGCAGGGTCATTGATATACGAACGGATTGAATGTATTGGAAAAAGGTAGATGAACTACCAAGAAACGAACTCAACGGCTTAAGCTACAAAACAAAAGTTGCTCTAGGGTTATAATATCATTATACAACCCGTAGTAAACATACGAACACGAACGACTGTAGAAAAGGCCAGGAGGCAGGTAACTTTATACCTACGTGATTGCTTGCAAGGTTTATATGACTATATTTTAAACTGAACGTCCTCTCCACAGTTTACCACAACATTTATCAGCCAGAAGAACTACAAACAAACTGTAGAGTCAGATACAGCGATGCTCTTATTATATACGAGTAAATGTAGAACCTTAAAGAAAACCTTAAAATTCACTGACGAATGTAAAAACATGACTGAGAATCACCAAAACATGAGCAAGTTTAATGGAAGAAACAACGGAACTCAGGCCAGGAGGGCCAAAATGTGTCTGTATTGGACCCACTCAACTCAAATCATCAACTCACGGCACTCTGCTCATTGTCAGTTTATAAAAACAAGTTGTGTCGGAGAGATAGGGGAGAAAAACACGTTGTGCTGCGTTTGTAGTAGTAAACGTCTGCGGATTATTATGGTATGGAGATCTATCTGTAGGTAGTATTTACTATTAGTACTACCTATACATAATATGCATATAATCCAGCTGTAGTAAATGCTAGATTCAATTCACCTTCACCTAAACTAATATAGTAAGTAGAACTGAACGCAAGTAAATACTACACAGTAAATTGTAAACAGAGTACTATGCAACGTAGCATAATACAGAACGCCTGTCTATGTGCTGTCTACACAATTTAGTTCATTTCAATCTGTAGCTCTCTCAGACTCAGTCAGAACAAGCACAAAGGTATACATTTGTGTAGAAGACACTGCACAGAAAGCACTCACAGAGCAAACCCGTAGCGTTGCATTACTCCATGGAGTTAGCACACCTGGCATTTCACGGATCTTGGAAGAAGATACTGTGTTGAGGTTACTTGCATGCATATACTTAGATTAGACTATAGCCAATGTCTAATGTGATATAAATGTAACATTATATCTGGCCTATGCATTGCATAATAAGTAGTAACATTATGCCGCATTATATCACTACATACAACACATACTTAAAAACTTTACTTATGTGTTATACAATACTATACCTACTTAAATATTCCAATTTTCATACTAGGTCACACGTTATACTGCAGTTAGAGGTAAACAGTTCATGGAAATGTTACTATCCGTGGAACGACAGCACACACATATATACTTCACTCTTTAAAAAACTTCTAAGAATAAGTAATGCACAATGGTAGCATTGAGATAATCAGTCTGTACTGTACTGTGTAGTATGTAGAGATTCTAGTAGGATGTGTCACAGATTGGAGACATAATACCAATATTCTTTTGCCAACTTGGGATCATGCCATTGATTACGGATAAAAAGTTATATGCCGATCTTCCAAATCGCTTTGCGACACAAGTGTTGCACTTCATACTCAACGCACATACACATACACACACCACACTACTAAAAGGCAACATCCATGAAACATGAAACACGTCCAACTCTATACTCGGATTTTATCAACACAACGTAATTTGGTAATGGAAATTCTAATGTTCTTCTAAATTCCTATAAATGAATTTGTCAAATCGACCAAAGGATGTTTGCTGTAACTACTAAAACACGTAGTCAAAACTGAAAACAGATTTTTTAGAACGAAGCTTTTAATGTGTTCAGCTTCAAATGATTTGTTCTGTTCCAATTCATTCACATGTCGATGTCACTGTCGGAGAGATGATGAGCAAGGCCAATATTATGAATCGCTTTCCTCTCCGTTTCTCTATGTATAAGTGCATTAAGTCAATATGGTTTGTGTGTAGTCCCTTAATGGCTTTCCAGTATCCTGATTTCACTCCAATTGGCAAAGTAATCGGATAGTGTAATTTCCTCGCTATCTCCGCGAGCAACGTACTGTGCTAATGTAGAGTATATATAGCAGAGTTAGTCGTAAAGTGATATTACACTACTCCTACTACCACTACTGACACACCAACATAGAAAATTGGCAATAATTAGATGAGATGATTAGTCTACCCGGAATCCAAAGCAATTTGTGAGGAATACTAGGAGCAGAGTCCATAGAGTATCTGTAGTGTGAAAACACAGAGGTACGAAAAATGACGGCTCTCTCGATGGATTATTGACGAGGAGCACAGGAGAGCAGTTGTAATCAAAGTCAGTTGAACGACTGAAGTGTATATCCTCAAAAGCTGTTTTCTGTTGACTTACAAAATCTTTATACACTCTTTTACTCACCTACACCTCTCATCCTTCCTAAGTGTACATAAATACATTATACATAAAGGTAGTTAAACCATAGGCACACAATCCTCTGATACGGTCGAGCTTCAGTTTACCGCACATAACGAGTTGTTCCTCCCGTAGCTCTCTAAACCTATGTTACACTACACCACACCACATGTTTGTATTACTGGGCAATACTTATACCTTCTCTTAAAGCTATATATATTATACCAATAGTATGCTTATCAGGGCCGTATCCAGGATTTGGTTTCGGGCAAGGGGACACCAACGTTAAAATCTTATTAAAAAGACAATCCCGCGTAAAGAGAAAAGTTGACCCAAAATATGGGCCAAAATCATCCTAAAAATATTATAGTGAAAATCTTTTTGGGTACTTTATAGTAAAATAACTCTATTTTGGGGACATCGGGTGGAGGAGGCACATGCCCTAATTCTCTGTCGCTTGATACAGCCTTGACGCGTATTATAGCATTTATACATGTAATACGGATATAATGGCATAATAGAGGTGTAGATTTGTATGGTTCGTGTGAATATATGTAGGTAGTGTATGCGTTACTGTGTATAAACGTTTAGAATTGAGAATATTGTTGTATGGATGCTTGCTAGTAATAGTAATACTGATAGCGATATGGAAATGAGTATAAAGACGTAATGGTATGTAGAAATGTACATGTAGTGGCAGAGAGTAGGGAGAAGATAGGTGGAAGTAGTCAGAGTGGTGTATTAAGTAGTAAGTAAAGTAAGTAAAGTAATGTATGTATCTAAATGTTGAGGTTTGCATCTGAGACAGAGAGACGAGTCAAGCCAGGCCAGAAGGAGTGCGGTGATGCGGTGTCTACGTTGGCTTGGCTTGGCGTTACTTTAAGGTTTCTAGGGCCCCGAGCCAAAATATTGTATTATTTTTTCGGCTTGTACAAAAAAGGACCATCTGCCTGCCTGGTTCTTGCATTGCATTACTGTACAAAGCACATAACACCATGCACCACCCGACCACTGCACTATAGCACTAATACTCCTCTATATGTGACTGTGTACTTAAACACACAGGAAGAAAGAAGAGAATAGCACGTCGTAGTAGAAGTAGTTGTTGTAGTTGTAGTAGCTACTTTTCCCTTTCTTCCTCTAGGCCATTTCTTCCCTAACTGAAGTTGGGAACACTCCGTGCACCAAAGTGTAATACTAATACACATAAGAAACAATATCACATCAGGATATTCTTTGCTTTACGCTAGACTGAAATAAGACAGAGTTGAGTTGAGTCAGATTTGTCCTCGTGAAATTCTCGTGCTTCTCTTTTCGTGTCGACGGGTATGTACTTATAAACGTAGTACTACTGTATAGGTACTTTGTACTTTATACATATACTACATAACACAACGCAACGTTATGTTGGTTACCTTTAGAATTGAGTTCCGCTGTTGTGTTACACTATACTATTACACTACACGTTATAATAAGGTGCTCACGAAAGAGATGACTGGGCTAAAACATGTGTCTCTCATTTCTATTGTAGTGTATTTTGTAAGTTTATAGATTTAAGTGGAAAAGTGTCTTGTCTGGTCTACTCGACGGCAAGCAAGCTGTGCTACACTTTTCTAACTACACTCATATCTAATCTTTCAACGTCCGAGAGCTAACTAACTTCTATTAGTAATAATCTAGTAAAAATCGAGTAGTAGGTACCATTGTAAGCAAGTAACAAGGTAGTTGTATTAGTAGAGATATTTACAAATAAGGAGGTAATAGTAAATAATAGCAATTTACTACTTGTACTGCGCTGTGGTACTTCTGGTGGCATTAGTAGCCAAGTGTAGTACCTTTGTCCATATATAAAATCTTAACTGAGTTTTGTTCGGGAAACTCTATCATGTTGTTTGCTCCAAAAAACTAACAATAAGCTAACTGAACTAGCGTAAGGCAGACAGGCACACACAACAGGAAGAAGCACTACAATTCAAGCTGACATTCGAAATTGAATTCACTGGCCGTAAACGAAATCAACACCTGGAAGATTCTCGCCTCGTCCGCTTCATCACACACCGTTCTTCTTTTGCTCTGTCTCTCAAACTCTCATCCTCACGACTTTTCGTCTCCTTTTCTTAAACCAGACAAATACAAAACTCACACTCTACCACATCTGTCTTGTACTTCTACCACCAGAAATAATATAGAGTGTCTGTCTGTACTACCTTTGTTCGTTCGAACGTTAAACTCTTCTCTTTTTCTCTACTCTATACGATTCTCATGGCTTTGGTGAGTATTTTGCCATTAGCCACTACTAGCAAAGTTCATATCATCCTTATGTCTCATCCCATTCTGTAGTGCTGTTTTTATCTCTCAACTTTCCGTTATCAAAAGCTTTCTGTGAATTGCACTTTATCTTTCTCACATATATAGACGGTAATGCAATTGCACTGTAGTAATATTTCCGTGTGGACTTTCGTCCGCTATCTGACTCTTATACATAAGAGCACACTGTGACTGTAAAATTGAACTCGTACAGTTCTTATATTATACTTACATCCACAAATGCTTAGGGAAGTGACTGAAAACTGTAGTGGAGTAGTATATTATAGTAGTTTGTGATGTAGTTGCACACAGTTCAGCACGTTCTTGCTAGAGACATACATAATATGTACATACAGACGTTTGCTCTGACTTTTGACAACAACTCTGACTTTGCTCTTTTCTTCAGAAGGAATTAGGATGTTGGCACAGAAAGCCATTTGTCCGTCATTCGCTCCAGCTACATTCGCGTAGCAATAGTAGTACTGCCTTTTTATAGTGACTGACTGACTGCAATTGCATTGCAACTTGCAACAGTTGCCCTACCCACAAGTATTTGTTGACATACATACGCACGACATTTCTAATCTCAAGCCATGAGTTGTACTTGTAACACACACGTAGAAATTCTTGCCATTATACACGTAATTCCAGTAAGACTTCACATAAACGCTTCTAGCTTTTACGTTTTATGTTGTACTAATGGAGTGGATGGAATGGATCTCATCTGAAAACCAAACCTAAAACCACAATCATCATTTATTCGTATACCTACAGAAAAAACTAATGATAAGTGCTACGAACAATTACACTGCTGAACGTGAGTTTTACTTGCTTCCTGTGCCCATTAAATAACATAAAGCTAGTCTAAATTGCAAGTTTCACATGCAAATCACACCAGTTCTGGTTTGTGGTCCAATATACCAATTTTATATTACAGCTCGAAGACACGAATGTATGTACATAGTACATTAATCTAATGCGGGTAAAACACTAAAGCTTATGCATACACCACTACTATAAAATGCAAGCATAAAATTATGTTGATCTCAAGCAATTACTCTCAAGTCTTGAAGAAGAAGAAATCTTTAGAAAACTCAATTTTAGGTCGTTGAACAGATATGTAGTGCTACATGAACTCCTTGAAGTGCTAGCATCACATTATTAGTTAGGCAACTTTCATGTCATTGAATTAGCCATAAATACATTAGAAAGGAAAGGGTCAAAGCAAAATGTACTTGATGTATATGAATACGTATATGTATAACACATAATCATAGGGTTCAGTTTTTGTTAAAATATCGCCCCTATATAGTACAAAGAGTTCTACACTGATGGTTTCTAAGAGAATCTGTTAAGCATCTAATAAACCGCAATATCCACTTGAGAAAGAGTCAACGGAGTCACTTGAAGCATTCTTATTTACTTTCCTCTAAAGAATACAAGACATAGTACACTACCTATTCCTCCTAGAATACTTCCATAGCAATATTTCTTGGGTCTGTGAAGAAGAAGGAGGAAATGAAATGACGAAGTTGAGGACGAGACGAATATTATGCAAGAAGTGAGCAAAAGTGTATCGGATCGAGATGAGATGAAGGGATAAAGAAGAAATGGGGTTTAGGCTCAATCTTTTCAGTATTTTCCGTTACAGGAGTAAAGGAGAATGGAGTAAAGTGGAGGGAAGTAAAATGATGCGGCAGTTGTAATGTAATGGAGTAAGTACTAGTAAAGAATGAATAGCGATAGATAGATACTCCGTACGAGTTGAATAAGGGTGAGTGAGTGAGCAGAGTCGACTTGTGTAATAGGGACCCAAGTATAAAACGACTTGAACAAGAACGTAGATTGTGGTGGACGTGAAGAAGACGAAGAAGACGAGACAGACAGAAAGAGAGAGAGGAACTCGGAAGTATGAACGAAATATTGGTGGCGGATCCTCGACTACTACTGTGTGTAGTCTCTGTGAGTAAGTTTAGATTCAGACTTGACTACCACACACTACGTAAAAGTAGACGAGTCCCAAGTAGACAGACCTATCGTCTCGTATCCATCCACCAAACCGAATGGAGGGGGAATGAAAATCGATAAAAATTGCCATCAAGGATCAGCAGGGCAGCAACGACTAAGCGCCTACTATGTCTATCAAACTACATTGTATAAAGAGTACTGCCATCACAGTCACACTCTGTAGTTAGGTATATGTGTATGTACACGAGTACAATATACATGTACATACTTTATAAAATGTATTACCACCACAGTACAGAATGGCATCCGAATGTATTCTAGTAACTCTAACCCAAGGGGTAGGGAGGATAGACCAATAACCCGACATGGGTAACTCCGACTCGGATACTTGTAAATATAAAAGCAGGAGTTCTCTACTCGCTCTTTGCATTTCGCTATATAATATATGGGGTAGACAAAGTTAGTCGTGTACAATTCACTACGGTTCAGTACAGTACGACAAGTTTCACGGTAATAGTAACAGTCCTTAAAAGAGTAAAGTATTAACCTGGCTTAGGCAACGAACAGGTTCCTTCTTCTTCCTCTAACCTGCGTATACTTGTTACACTGTGAGCAACTACAATAAACTGTACGAAAGGGTAAATGCTAAAGTTGTGAGATGTTTGCTGACTTTGCCAGAAACAAGAAACTGAGTCTGGAATAATGTAACAGAAAATCAAATTGTGTGTATTTTCGACATAGCACATGGAAAAGTCCGTTTAGATCTACACACACAAAGGTCAGCCGAGGCTACAAGAACTTGTACATACTGCGTGTGCATAAAAGTTCAAAGTAAAGAAATGTAAATATACTTACATTACACTACCTAGACTTTATTGCATTAGTAGTTCTACCTTTCAGTAAAGTCAACTAACGTATCTCTGCAGTGTATCACGAATACTTTCGTGTCCCCGTCACTGTCACCAACATCTTCATAAATGTACAAGCATATGAAAATGTGGCATGTAATCCATCATTCATAGTTGTACTGCTCCACCCTCCAAAGTCAACTTGCTTTGGGAACACAGAAGGACACAGAGGAACTGTACACTTACAGCACAGTATCATGAACTTACAGCTACATCTACATACTACAAATATAATACATACCTTGCCTATGTGTATTACCTGAGTAGAATTCACAATAAAATAATATACTAGGTGTATATTCTATATTTCATTTTATATCACTTTTTCTGCTGCTCCTGCACTTTTACACAATGTTCGTTCGGTAACTGTATCCTGTGCTAAACTGGAAGTGATACATACAATATGCATGTCGTATGAAAATATGTATGCAGGAGGAAATTAAGTTTCGGGAAATGCAACAAAAAACAGAAGCAACATGATACGAAGCAATTTGCGTAAAAGAAAAATATTATTTGTTTAGGCACGTTAGTGTTTTGACGTTTGAAACGCCTCGACCTTTACACTCCATCTTACTTTGGCATTATTAAATTTGTAAATTGTAATTATAGAGAGAAAAGCATGCATGAGTCAGTACAGACTACGAGAAGTCTGCCCTGAAAGCCAACAGGGAAATAGTACCTTCCACTAAACATGAATACTGCATTCGACTTTCATTCATTACTTCCCGATTCGTCGTAACCGCAACAGACTCCGGTGACTTGGACGTAATCGTAGACTGGCAGTCAGCAACTGGAGAAAGTTGTGTCGTCATTGCACACAATACAATAGTTAGCAGAGTCGTAGTAAAATCATCAGGATTGTGCACCATAGCATTGTAAACCCCCTTCCTTACTATTTACTACTACAATTCAGTTGTGATTCTGATTCTGAATATTATACAAGTTGTATGTAGTAGTGTGCTGCATTTCTCTTTACGTTTTCTCTCTTCAATCATATTTGTATTCTGTGTATACAACATGTTGAAAATGCTACACATTCTACAGATAGTAGTTGTAGCATTCACACATTAAATACTCAGTAGTTGTATTAGTAAGTAAGTAGTAGTAGGATCGGATGTTCAGAGATTCATTGATGTTCTATGCCTCATGCGCTGTTAGTTAGTAGTAATGTTCACTTTACAAGCAAACACAAATACTTACAAGAGGACTTTCTTCCTTATACATGTTTTTGCAGCAGTAGCTTACACTTACACTTACTTGCACTATCTCACAACACACTACTACACGCTAATGGCTACAAAAAGAGCAAACATCATTCATGTTTGTTTCCTTGCTTGTATAGTCTAAGAGTGAGAGTCACTTGGTTGCATTCTATTACTACATACCAAGTCTACTGTAAGTCCGTTTTAGTACAAAGTACAAGAAGGCCATTGTGTGTTGTATTATGTTGGATCAATGAAATAAAATGAAACGTTAATTGTGCAATAATTATGATTTAGAGGATGAGAAGCCACGAGAAGCCAAGTAAATTTTCTCGAGTAAGTAGTTAGTACACGAGCAATGTGCTATTCCTTGATACTTGAGAGAGAGTGTGTGTGTCTGTATTATACGGTGTTTAGGAAGAAGAAGAACACATCTAGCTTTAGTGGATGGAGTATAAGGTACATAGTTGAGATAGAGAGTTTAAGTGTCATAACGGAATCCAATTATGTTGTGTTCTAGTAGTGATGACTCATCCACACACTACTAGGCACGTATTCTGAACGTAGTCTCCTCCATGGTTGAGCACAAAACCCTAATGCTATACACACACAACATTCTGTATTAATACACGAACACAGACAGGAGGAGAATAGACTTTATATAAATAGTAGGGATAGTAGTAAGTAGCAGTAGTGAAGAGAGTGAGTGAGCAGACTTTGTTAGGAAGTGGAGGTACACTCTGGTTCCGGTGTATCGACCCGAACCCGGTTTCACGATAAATACGACTAAGATTCCAGGGAAAACACCCCCTTCCCGCTGGGGAATCACATTCGTACACAGCTGAGGAATACTTAAGATCTTCTTGCCATCCGTGGCCGTGGCTGCTCCCGACGTTCTTTCCACTACACGGCAATTCTCTTTCTCTCTACAACGACTACTTATACAACAACCAAGTCGGATATACTACTCAAGATTCTCCCTCACTCACAAACTCACTTTTCCGTAAGTTAAATTTTTCCAGAGAACAAAACAAGGGCAATGTTGTTGCTTTCAACCACCATCAACGTCCTTCTATGTACAGTACCAGCATGCAAACTGTAACTGAAGCCGAATTGACTATAATTTCTCACCACCACCACACACCAACTCTGCATCTTATACTCTCACATAACACTCCTATATTTCTAATTCATGTTTGTCACACACACACTGTGTACACAGTACCAGCAGCTAACCAACTACACTACTCTGAATACAGTTTTCCTTTTGTGTGTAGTTCTTCTGTTGCATATCCGTTTCAGTATAAAACAGGAATATACATACAGAAATATTCATGTAACATAATACACACAGAAATATATACGGAAACAGTCACCTACCTATACACAGTATGTTTTTCAATAAAGATATATGTTGTATTTACTTAATGTTTACAGCAGACCAAGTCTGTTCTGCATACTCGCAGAAAGAGAGGGTGACCCTTCGTTTGATATATTACGTAGTTAGCTAAACGAATATAACACAATACAGCACTGTTTATACACACATGTTATACAGGAGATGTTTTATGAGTATAAAATGTGAAGTAGTATGATGTATGTGGCGTAATAGGAGTTATGAGTCCAAATTCGATAGAAAATCCCTTCTCTTTATCACAGAGCCATTGTGAACTGATGAATATAGGAGTCTGAGCGAGACAGAGCCAAAGAGAGAGAGAGAACGGGAGAAGATCTTTTTAAAGCACAGCTATCCATCCAACATCAAACGAAGCCCGAGCGAGACTCTAGTTTAAATCCCTCTTTAATGCATTCAACTTTACACGTACTCTGTCATTCACTATGCTCAAACTGACACTGTATGACATTATCAGTCAAGTAGCCACATTGCAACAGTAGAGACTCTACAATACATTGCATATCTACAGTGTCACAGAACACACCATTCTTCCAACACAGAAACTTACAATAAATGCTTGAAAATTCTATATTGCTTTACTAGTTCTTCAATGTATTCCTTATACACACGCACGGAGTTGTTAAATACACTTCTATATGGAGATGTATGCAAATTTTTTCCACTTCCTTAAGTCAAATGCTACGTTAATAGTTCTCAAGTGGAAATGTCATGTAGCTGTGTACACAGCCAGTGTTGGTGCTTGTACAAACTGTGTTGATGTTAATGGTGAAAGAAATAAAGCGCTTTTTCAACATCATCATAACCGAAATAATAATATACCTAGATGTACATACATACACTGTTTTACATAGTTCAACAATTTTGCTTCAAGCTTGACTTCAGTGTGTCTATACAGTGTCTGCAACACTTTGCAACACTCGTCTAGCTCATTAGCTTAAATTTCGCTAATGTTCTCCTCACCTAACTCAGTGTAGTATGGGATGTTATGAGAGTGTAATACATGACTATGGGCTAACTGGGAGTAGCTGGTTTAAATTACCACAGAGTTTATCCTAATCTATTCCTCGCCATTGTAACTTGACCTTTCTTTCGTGCTTAAGTGTAATGTGTATGCCTACCTCTTTTTACATAAGTATCAATAGCACACCTACAACTGCTCCGACATACACTCAAGTTTCAACTAAATTCTCATGCTTTATTGTAATGTGACATGTTCCAGCTATGTATTTAGCTAATATTCAGGAATATGCTATATAATTATGTATGTCGAATGTCTTTATTACTGCTAATAGCAGTCTAGTTTAGTATATTGTGCATACAATGCAGAATAAATATCACAAATTTCCTAACATACTTAGGTAGCTACTTAGGCTATATTTTATAACGTACAAGCTACACATTGTGGACTGCTATGTAAGCGAAATGACACAAATCCTTTTCTGAACAAAGTCGTTATGTATATAGTTTAGTATGTGAAAGACAGTAGTTGTCTTGATAAGTATTTCCTCCTCGTAAGTATATCCATATCCAATCTTAACATAAGTAGGATTTAGAATCATAGCAGCTGTATGATACATCCAATAGAAAGACAACTCAATGACTCGACTGAGTTAAAGCTACATTGATTTTTGTTACATGCATGCATGGCCAGCCAGAGCTTTGGATTTCTGTTATCTTTGCGAACCATGCGAAGCGGCAAAGTAAGTATTAGAGATGTAGATATCACATTCCCATTCTTATAATTCCATCACGTAGAAAATGTTATTTGATCAATGAGCGTGTGTCTAATCAATTTTTTCTTGATTTCGCTAACAATAAGTAAGCAACATTTGAAAAATGGTAACTACAGTTTGTAAGCACTTTGTACACATAAGGATTTACAAGTTTATTCAAGAAATAGCTTATAGCCAACTAAATGTACATGCGTATATATACAAACACTTCAATACTCCTACGTGGTGGCTTATAAAAATGTCTTTCTTTCTTTGTTTGGCCATTGAACCGAGCCGATACACAATCGCAAAGGGATTTGTACACGTAGCAGTAATTTTTGTGCTTGCAAACGGCAGTTGTATAAATTAAGGGCATATTAATTATCAAAGTTTACTACAGTCATTTGCCAAAATTAATTGCAACGTACCTGCGCTAAACCCGCAGAATTGAATGCTGCCATAGAATTTCTTAACTCTGGTAAATATCGCATTCAGATAAGTTGGTTCTTTCTTTCTAATGGATGCGGATATACAATTATGAGCAGTATACATGCATCAGTGCATAATAATAGCAGTAGCAATCTCCGGACTCTAGGAAATAGGCCGCTCCAAATGAAATTAACGAATGAGAGTAACAGCTCCTTAAAGTTTCAGCTTGAACGACGAGTTACGCGAAAGAAATTGGATTTTCATCATCTGAGCAGAATTGTCAGAGAGCTTTGGCTGTACACAAGAAAACCCAGCAGCACTGTTACTGTCTGCAGTTTTAATCAAAAGTAAACCACTGCGTCTGCAAACGTTCTAATGCAGTCTTCCTCTTTGTTCAGCCACCGGCTAACAACGGCAGCAACGAATAAATTTGCTAACGTACACAAACATCCAAACAGAAACATACACACTGCACGCCAACAGCCCACAATGACAACACAACTGCCAACAATGACAACTATACATTTTTCAAATCTAGAGAGAAAATGTTTTTCATGCACTAATGAAAAAATTCATATCAAAACAACAATTGAACAAATTCCATAACAGTCAGAATTCAGAATGACTCCCGTTCCATACACAAACCACACATACATACACACACGAGACACACATACATACATACCAACACGAGCAATTCAAATGCCTTTATACATTGCACAAATTTCTAGCATACATAACATACAGCAAAACATAACGTTACTAATTCATGTTATAGTTCTAGGACTGCAGTGTAAATAAAATAACAAAAGAGCAGTTAAGAAAACCATTTGTAGCCAAAGAGAGCGAAAGAGAGCAGTTATAATAATATTACTCGCTATAAACTCCAATTCACAAATACTTATCAGATTCCCTTCCGTCTTCTGCTTTTATACGTATTAAAGCCTTTCATGGTATGCAGTATGCATGTTGTTGTGGTATAAATACATGAAACGCACGTACTACTTGTATATACTACTGTACTGTATTGTATACTGCTACCGAAACTATTTTCACTCATATATACACACTGTACATGAGTGTAACATTTATATACAGATATTACAGAGAGAGTATTTGTATTATCAACATGAACTATTTGTTACTGAGACATAAATGACGAAAAGCAATTCAGCTCCATTGGTTTACATAGCAGTAAAAAAGAAACACACCTTCCTTTCTTAGACTCTGTCTCAGTATTCTCATCCAAGAACTTGAGTTATCACAATATTCGCGTTGATACAGCGAGTAAAAGGCAAGAATCAGATAAAAACGCTAGCTCTATACAGGTACAAAGCTACAAAGTACAAAGTGAAAAATAGTAGAATCGTCATAATATCTTTCTGTCTTTCTGTCTTCCTTAACACTACGAAAGAATGGAAACACTTTCAGAGATAAAGTAAATTGGTGATATCATTGCATCCTGTTTCTTACGACTTGTACTACTGGAATTGTTGTGGTGGTATACTTTTATACGAGTTATTTTATTTCCGCTGTAAGTGTATTGTAAGTATAGTAGGTATGAATATCTTTAGTAAAGTTTGCCTTACCTTTGTGCAGATGTTTACAAGAACACAAAAAGAAACACTATCGTCTTGCGCAATTTCAATTTATCTTATTACGGTTTGTATTGTGATGTTGAAGATGAGTCAAGTTTTTCACTCTTGACTGCACTTCAGTGTCCATTCCACAAACAACAATTTATAAGTCATTTCGTGTTCTGTGAACTTAACTGCGCTCTCTGTCAGTGTACACTGTGTGTCATGTGCTCTGTACTTGTTTCCCTTGCCTTGTTTGATGAAAGTTGAAGGTCTCAATCCAAGCTCACTAATAATACTCAGTCAGAGCAACCAAGTATTACATGATGTAGTCTTAGCCATATCATTTGTAGTTAGTTATTTTAGTTGATATTACTTGCAGTAAACTTGCAGGGTTATGTTATTACATGCCTTGATTACTTTCATTTCTCGCCTCGAACTTTGGGCTTTGATCAAACCAACATGGAGAACCCCCTCCCTTCCTCTGTATAAACATTAGAATCTGTCTAGTCAACTTTAGGACAATTGTATCATTCACTATTCTTAGTACCTAGTTCTACTATGTGTTTTACTAACTATATTCTTTTGTGTTACAGTACACACAATTCACTCACGTTCTTCAACTACTATTTCTATCATCCAAATTTAGTATGCTCAACGAAATTAAGTGAATGAGCCTCTGTAGCTGTGGAACAGTATACATACGATCTTAACTCACAGACCTATTATTACGACACAGCAAGTACCAGGCAATTCTGACGCAAGTAATATAAAATAAAATAATATTATAACGTCCAAAGAACTAGTACTGTGAAGGATATTGTTGGCTTTGCTTTTGATGGCTGGTTGTGCTGTTGGTTACGAGAAGTACGACAGAAAAGCTATAAACTCTTGTGCTGTGTATGCAGTAATGTTGGCCATGCAGAGATAGCCAATGCAATGGAATGTCAAGTCAATTGTAACTTAGCAGATTGTTAGTTCATTCTACAGTCCCAGCCACATTTCATTATATCATCATATGCATCTTCGACTGTAGTAAGAGAATCTGCTTGTATCTTTTAGTGTGTGTGTGTACATATGCACGTTATTATAATACTAATGTCTAATACATACATAATAGATAGGAGTACAAATAATAATATTATAATGCTTGTAATACAATGCAGCATTCTTTCTATCATACATCATAGACCATTCTAACTCTAAAGTGTAGGATTGGAGTTCGTAATGTTTGAATTCTCATTTCCACTATCTTCATATCATATGATACCAGCAAAGACCAGTCCATATGAGTCGAGATAACGACTCCACTCACTCACTCGCCAGCAACCACCACAATATCACACTTTACACACGTACTATGTGTTTATCTGAGGAGACCGTCCAAGTTTAAGAGTGTGTGTGTAAAATTCTACTTAAACTGTCCTTAAACATATAAAGGTTTTAAGCATTTTCATATGCACACAGATATTTTATTATTTCACACCATCTGTATTGTACCTACTTGCATAAAGAAGCAAGTCCAGTATACAATTACAAATTGTGTTGTGTGTCATGCGACAATGATTGGTGTTCTTGAATAGAAGGTAGTAGGTACCAGGCAATATGCATGCAGTGTGTTCTACAGGCGTAAAATGTTTAAAAAATGTAAGTAGAAAAATACATTCGGAAAGAACTGCATATTACAAATGGTAGTTGGGATCCTTAGTTATTATGTTGAAAGAGTGCGGAGATATGCAGGAGAACATTCAGGAAATCTCAAAGGGGGTCTCTCGGTCGTAGTTCACAGTGTCAGTTTCCAAATACCAACACACCAAGAGAGTTATACAGACATTATAGTGAAAAGTTATGATCGTACTGATCGTATTGTGTGAGCTGGTCCTTTTTCATAAGGCTGCATTATTACAAAATGATACAAAAGAAAGCAAATGCAAGGAGTTTTAAAATTGCCGTAGTGGTGCAATGCATTATGACCATGAATATTCATGGCATGTTTTAATATTGCATAGTTGTATTCTTCGTGGAATCTTCATTTTTAATATTTTCTTCATACTACTAACACGTATCACCTTTTACTTTCATAGTATTCCCTATTCATAGAAAAGTAAGGACTTAGGGACACAAATATAAAAAAGTACATATGAATTGAGTAGTGCTTGAAGACTTCTTTACTGTTTATCGCCCACATTTCTTTCCGACTAACAATACGATCTCCAGGTTTTTATACGAGAGCTTTTTCGGATTTCTTGTTAAATCTGCGAAAAATGCTCAACCTTCTGCTAGTAATATTCTCTGAAGATTCACATGAGTGACAGAACACGACGCGCTTGCCACAAAATATTAAACTTGATAGGTACTCTTGAACCTTATCCGACAAGACGAATGTCATAATATTCTCTCTTTGAGGATAGGTGACCTATCAACCTGTCCGTATTGACTTGTTCTTAAGTACACACAACAAAGCTCTCCGTGAATATAATGACAACCCTTTATAGACCCTAAACCCTAAACATACCATAAAAAGCGTAGGTGTATCGTAGATAGAACTAACTGCACGCATGCCAATTTGAAAATGTTTTGCTGGGAAATATGTGGAAATGTGCATCCATCAGTGGTCTTAAAGTAGGTTCATGATCTCTCCGGGTCGTTACGTTTATCTTTCTTCTCAAATTTGTCACACGAGACATTCGAGAATTGTTTACAGTAAGCTTCCTGCTGTTACACAACAATTTCTATTGCTCTACTACACAATTCTGCATGTTACATCAACTGTTATAGAGCCCTGTGAGAGATTATGGTTAAACGGGGTACGTAGGTATTCGAGGACTAGGACAAATAGTAGTGTGCTGCTAAAGCTTCTTACTTACATACAAATATGTCTTACATACATACAGATGCGTTACTGAGTTAAAGTTACAATAGTGTGAGTTTCTACTAAAGCCAAGAAGCAAATAGATTGGAAAAATTCCACTGGAAATGCCATTTGCGGGAAAAATTGCTTGGAATCTGTCCGTGTAGCGAGTGTTGGTTGAGTCTACTGCCGGGACTCCTACAGATATAAACTCCGCTGTTGGTTGTGGCTTACTACAGCAAATAGATCGAGAGAGCGTGTAATGCAATGCAATCAATATAGAACCAAACGATCTCTAGGATTTTCTTCCCTACTACTCCTACTTGCTTGCTAGTAGGTAGACATTCAGAAGAACCGAAGTATTTGTATATCAGTGAATGAGATTGGGAGGTGGAATATAAAGTACAAACTGCCATTATACCACCACTACCACCACTGCTCTAGAACTTTGAATAACTAAACGCATTCGGGATCTATATCTATATCCTTTATGTACAGTAGATAGCATCGATATGTTCCGAAAACCCTTTTCCCCATTATAAATATCCAGTTGAGGTTGAATTCGGTTTTAGTTTCTTTAGACAAAATTTGATGATGGAGAAAGAAGGTATATGCTTAAGAATAAGGAATAAGAATGAAACTATTCTTGTGCGATAGCGATACCAAATACAATGCATTCGTTCGGATATTGCTACGCATAACAACAACAACAACAACCAAGCCATGTAGCTTTAAAGGGGAATTTATATACGCATTTAAAAAACACATCTAGCTACATACTGTATCTTTCTTTGTTGTTTGCAGCAAGAGTTTTGTACGTACATGTAAGTTCGTATGTACGAATGTGCGTTGCGATACAATTCGTTTTATGTTTCTGAGTGTTAGAGTCAAATTCTAAATAAAGTCTGCCTCCGTGGTGAAGTTAGTGAGTTAACGCTACTCGGAGAGTGATTTCGTAATATAGTTGGATAGGGATTCGTGCAACTCTTTTACTCTGTAGTATGTACTACGATACAAAATACTCTTGTGTTGTAAGCTTTGTTCTGTTTCGATAAGAGAAACAACCGGATCTTGACTGTAGAAGTAGATGTAGTGTATTAACTACCACAAAACGTACTACTAACTAAATCGTCGAGTACTAAAGTGAACTTGACTCAATAAGTGCACATTGAAAGAGAGAGAGAGAGTAGAGAAATTTCCACAGAATCCATTCACTCTGCGCTGTAAGCCGAACGAAACGAAACGCTGCTCTGTTTCTAAACCATCGAAGCAAAACTGGAAAACAGTGACTACACATAGATACCTTATACACACTACATATGAAGAAAAATGGAGAAAGTATAAGGAATCGGAAATAGCAAAAGTGAAAAGAATCTCGAGTGCTTTGTAGCGTAACCTACTCGACTCATCCCCACGATACAAGTGGGCTGTAGGTGTCATTTACAATTGAAGAGTTACAAAACCATTAGTGATCTTTGGCTCTTCTCATTTCCTATGGAAAACGAACATTTTTATGTATTGCTGACACTTCAAAGCGAGTTTCCAGATAGCTACAATACATAGGAAGCATTTCACGTGCAAACTGGAATGTTTACTCCCATAGCTAGAAAAATGTTACATCGTTTCCTTCATTTTGTCGGTTGCGTTGGTGTGAGCCTCTCTGAGGAAGGTAGTATGCTCTCTATATATAATATTCGGTGTCTCGACTGTCATGATTTACCCGTGTATCTTCATTAGGCATTCCATAGTAGAAAGGAGAGTGAGTTATAATTCCGGAATATCTAGCGAAATAATAATATCTCACTGAAGACCTCAATTTTAAGGCTTAACCACATATGTTTGCCGGTAGCTCCAGGTTTTATGCTACATGTTCAACTTTCGGATTAGTTATTAGGTGGGTAGCTATAGGTACACTAGTTTTTGAAGCTTCATTCCAAACTAAGCAGGATAAATTTTAGCAGCATGCTACTGTAGTGTAGTAAATACTGAAATAAATATAGAATGACGGTTCGGAGTTGGCAGTACAGACAGATAACATATTGTGTAATATCTAAAGAACTAAGTCTAGTAAGGTAATACCTATCTACATATTGTACATGTATTACTACAATGGATGTGTGGATATTGTATGTATGAAGATTAAAGCCACATCAATAACAACATAGCACCTGGAAGTGTTATATGTACCTGAACTGGTTCGATGTTAGTGTCTAATCTGATCTAATTCAACTGCAAAGAACTTTTACCTGTTTCAAAGTATCCTTTTCCAGTTTCCGAGTTGAATGTTAAAGTTGACTAGAAAGTTGTGTGTGAGTTTTTGGTTTGAGATTTTCTGTTGGTAGTTGTAGTGTTGTAGACAAGAAGGAGATTGGTTGGGATTGGGAAGAGTGTTAGATAGAGAATTTGCGACGGGTGTTTTGTATTATGAAGTGAGTTCGACTGGATCAGTCTGATATTGTAATATTCATTCCGCTTTCTGCTCTGGTCTCAATGTATTATGATGAAAATGAAATGGACCGGAGACTACTACAACGGGTGCTTTTCGTCTAAGCATTTCCTTTGAAGGTCTTCATACACATTTAGATACAGCGGCTATAAAGATTGTTCTGGTCGCTTATAATTAATTACCTCCCGAACACGAGAGTCCTCTTTGGCTCTGCGTTAATTAAGCACGTCAGCGTCAAACAAATACTCTTCTTAAGCATCCTTTGCGTTTCTCCACTAGTATTTCCCTCAGGGACTCATACTATTTATGCTACACACTATCTTCATTTGCAGTGAACGAAAATCTGAGGCACACAGTAAACTTTTGCGTTTGAGAATGCCACTACTAGGTACAATGCTGCTTTGCTAATATTCAATATTGAGCATACACTTTCACAATGGTAGTAAATACAAGTATTTGCTATTTTCAAGTGTTCATTCACCGTTATGTTGCTACTTACATCCAACGACTACAATAGAAGCTGTTTTGCACTCGAAACTTTGGAATATTGCTTCAGAACAGAAAGTAGGAGTAGATCCATTCAAGAAGTATCGCTGCGAAATATAATTTTCTTGTTGAATTAATTTGTTGGAACATCCAACATCGTTCTTGCCCACATAGAATTATTGTAAATCATATTTCGCCTCACAAAGAGCAACTTTCACAAAACCACTACACACAAAGAGCAAATCAGTAAAGAGAAAAACTTTTTCAACCACTTAAAACTTTCACTGAATACTTTTCGCTTGCTTTCACTCCAAACAGACATACACACTTACACACAATCCAATTATCATTTAACACAGTGGGACCACACTAGTAGAAACAGATACAAAAGTCAAAATCAAAGTTGTATAGTAACTGGCAGAATTGGAAGAAATCGTTGAATCAGGTCAGAGGTGAAATTAAATATGCCACTAAGTCTGTAAAATACAAGGAAAAGCGTTCTTTTTCGTGACAGGCTGTGTATTCGTGCTCAGCGGGTTTAACTGCGTCCTGTGAGTTTCCTTCTTTTTGCTCCCGTTGAACGTAGTGAGTGTTGGTGTTGTATAGTCTTCTCCGAAAGAGAAGAATAGAAATACTACAGAGAAAAGAACAGGGAAAGAACTATACACATTATTTTATCCCAGTGCGCCTCGCTTTCTCAACCAAGGGCAGACTTGATGGCGAGGGAAAGTATACTGGAATGCAACTAAACTCCAATTGCCTTTTCCTCAGACACACACACACAGTCAAGTCTGGAGAGTCTAACCTCTTCTGGATTGCCTTCTACAGCCTGGAAACGAATGGAAATGTTTCACTAGCTACGAGCTTCTTTTTACGTGTATGTTGTATACGTCGTAGCTAGAACTAGCCTTCTATCCTTTGTATACAAACTACGTTGCATTCACAGTTCTCAGTTAAGCTTTCCTTGCGCTCCATTCCATACTCTCCTGCCTCTCAAACTTGTAGTGCTATATGTACACTTTCGCCAACAAAACGTCCCTTCCACTATTATCCATATACACTCTCACATTATAACTAGACTCTCGTTCTATTATCATTTCCACTGCGACTGCGTCTTGCTTAGAATCAAGCGAGATTTCCCTGTTTCACTTGTTTCGATGAAAACTCGATAACGCCCTGAGTAAAGTATAAAGTAAAGTTGGCTTTTGCCAGGACCTTTTTCCCTTTCATGGTAATAATATCCCTCTCTTTCTCGCTCTCTCTCTCTCCCTGTGTTTTCTGTACTACCAATGCAATCTCTACACACGTAGTATATATACACACACACATTTATACAGTTATATATGTACACTCCACATACATGCATGTACAAGGATATTAACTATTACTATCACTGTAATTCAACTTCTGTATAGAACTACTACCTACTTGCAAACAACACATTCGCATTCGAATTCACTCTACCTCACTCTCTCTCGTACTCTGGCTCTATATGAGTCTTTCGTGCATGCCGTGTGTATCTGCACTCTCCACAATGCACAAGAATACTAAAATTTTCCATGTGACTGTTCTATAATGGCATTGTATTCCTTGTTATACATAACACATACACACACCACAAATCATCAACCTTAGAATAATACATAGTAGCAACCAGCAGCCATTCTCACTTATTGTTACTTACGTAAACGTATACTCTGTAGTCATCTCTCTCACTCACTGTGTCTTTTAAGCTCAAGTGTAAATGAACCGTAATTTCACTTTTCCATTCACTAATGAGTCCAGTGTAAAACATTAATCATAGATAATATTATATTATGGGCTTTGGATGAAACTCATGTGATAAATGGTGTTAGAAATGTGGTTGCCTTGTGTAGAACTACTATGTCCAGCTCTTGAAATTAACACAATTCCATTGTGTAGTATTATTGTAGTCTGGTGTCTGATGGTTTGTAGTGTAATTCGAAAATAAATGCTGATGAATTATCGTACTACTCAACCTACCTTTTTCTGTGTTCGTTTAGATTGTTTTGATTAAACGCGTGTGCACATTTACTACACGCAATGGCTCGGATAATAATTACTTGTGTAATTTACTACTAATTCAATTAGAATTAAGTACATATTAGATGGACATTGAAATATTAGAAGCGTGCATGACAAAGCTTCAAATTGAAAATTACTTCCCATTACTATATACATTCATGTCTTTATTTTCTGAGTAAGACAGTTTTGCACTTCTGCATACCTATTAGTAGCTAGAAAGTTCATAGTTCTCATCTCAATGTCAATACACTGCTCTTTTTCCGCGAAAATGCGACTCTTGTACATACTACCATACTAGTATCATTATTTCTATGCGATTCTTATAAAAACACACGATGAGATACGTACATACTGTATACTATGTCCATAATACTTTTTGTTCGCAATATCAACTCGAGTTTTACAAACTTTGTAGATTCCAAGTTTTTAGTTTTTATCTGTATAATATGTTAAGAAGAGCCGATAGTTCGCGTAAGTTACTACTTGCTAGTACTTAAGTCTAAGCCACTACAATAAGGCATAAGTATACATAAATGTGTAGAAATATATCATTGTCATTTAAAGAAGTAGTAAGGGTGTCTACGCAGTATATTATAGTTACTGTAGCATTGCCAACTTTAGTTGTAATGGAGGGGAAATTTTTCACTCAATTAAAGTCGACGGAGTAAATAATGGAATAAGAAATAAACAATTACACGATGTATGCACTTGAGATTGTCTTTCAAGTGAAGAGAAGATGGAACGGATAATTTATTTTTACTTTACACTCGAAAACTTTCAGCACAACATCAGCATAATGTGCACGACTCCATATACAACAACCTGAAAAGGTGAGGAGTAATAAAACACATCCCTCTAAGGAATCAGCACTATAGATGATAATGTTGATATCAGAAAGACTGCAGGAGATTAATTTGAAGCGTTGCTCTTTTACATGTATGCCTCTACACTACACACTATCTACAATGTTACAGCATGCAGCTCTAAACAACACAGTGCTAATACCTGTTCAAAGCCGTGGGATGAGTAATACCTAATATAACTGCATAGTGTAACAAAATTCAATGTACTTTTGACATGACTGACACGATGACGGACTCTTCTCCAACAGTATCGTAGCTACATTGTATTTAATTGTAATAAAGCTGAAAGCAACATGGAACATTTTATACTACCTATTACATATTTACACGATACAGGAAAACCTGCAGTTAGAACACAACACTCTAACACAACGAATTACTTACAACCAACAGATAGTGACTGACTGTGAGAATAAGTTATTAGCATTATCATCTCCGAGTGTGTATTTGCATGCAATGCCTTACATATATGATTAGACTTACATACTCTAAAGAAAGTAAATAGAATTTTGACCGATAGCAGTACGTTGAAATGAACTAGTGAGATAAAGTGCTATGGTGTATTCGAGAGCACTTTAGAGTGCAACGAGTGTATTGTAACTGTAAAACAGTTTTGTCTGCATACACTCTGAGGATACATAGAGATTATGGTGTAAAAGTGAGGGAAAAGGTGGGGCATTTTAGTAGAAAGATGTTCTTGTATGTATTCTGCATGTATAAAGATGAGTGGTATGTATTCATGTTGGTGTTTGAATGGGGAAAAACATAAAATTCTTGCACTCTGGCTTTACTTGATTGTTAGATTGTTACATTGTCTTCGTTCGTAGCTCTTCTGGCATAATAATATAATAGTTTTGTATAAGTAGGTAGGTTTGCACCAGCTTGATATTCCAATTAGTTCACTCAGACTTGTTAGCGTGCACTGCGCTCTTGTGCTATCTGGAATCAGATGAAGAATCATTTCCTTACATGGAAATGAGTTATTACGGAACAAAAACGATTAATGGAGATAGTAAAGTATTATGGTATGGGTACCTCCACACACGTACACGTGTTCTCTTGGCTATGCCATTTGATAATTAATAACTGAGCAATAGCTATAATGAGGCTCTTAAAGGTGAGAAGAGCAAACATTAAATTCTTATTAGCCGTATAATTCATTGAGTTAGTGGAGATGACCATAATAATCCATTTTCTCTCTGCGTGTAACTGTTTTGTCTGTTTAGACTATCAGTTTCACACATACACATGGGATAGGATGAGAAAACGCATTGCGTTGCGACTTATTCATATGCTAATTGTATTATTAATGTTCTCTGTACTTATGTTCCTGTATAAATCTAATACCTACGCTCTACACGCCTGGCTGACTACATATTACTTCTTTAAAACGAAAGGACGTGTTATTTGGGATGTGTGTGTTATACAAACGCTAATTGTTGTGTGTAGAAATGCTAATTGTTCAGGTGACTCCAAAATTTACATCCGTTAAATAGAGGGATGTGGGCGGTTGCATGAACATAATATTTACACCTATTTGCTAAACGATTTTTGTAATTACTTATTGATTGAATGAAATGGAAAATATTTATGTATCAATTAAATATTAGTTCATCCTATGGTAAGTGTGAGTGACTCATGCAGCTTAGTTTGCAAAGTGGTGTTAGGAACTCTGCAGACATTGAGAATGAATTGAGAAACTTATGCATTCAGTTCACATAAAATGTATACTAGAATGCAAGAGCAACCGAGTTGGTTCAAAACGAACAAAGTTGCTACTGAGCGCTGTCTGGTGTCTGGATCCTTAGCCTTCTCTCAAATGATTCCACAATGAAGCTGTAGAGTGTTCATAAATCTCTCCGAATTTTCTCGTGCCATGCCATGAACTTACAAGGAGAATAAGATCATTCTTCTGCAGTGAGTGAGTGAGAGGATTGTGACATTGTGAGATGAAATGCTGTAGACACTATTATCACAGCAAAATAGTTACATAGAAATTTACCGACAAAGATTCAAGGACCATTAACCATTTACAGAGAATCAGTTTCACTTACTTAATGATAAAAATCACAAAGTACAAAAATCTTGACTTACGCATTAATTAACTAATTATTTAGATTTTCATTGCAAATAAGCCTGAATGAGTCCAACATCTTTTTAGGACATCGTCCATGCAATTACCTACTCGACAATATACAATTGGTTGAATTCTATGTATGAAACTTGCCGATGACAGTGGGACTAGAAACTTGAAAGTTACTTTTCCAATTAGTAAGTAATAATTTTGTCCCATACAAGGAGCCTATACGTAGACATTTTTAATAGATTCTCTTTGTATCTTGTGATTAAAGGAAACATATCAACTGAAACGTGTAATACTTGTTAAAATCCCGATATATCATTAATTTCGCTTTTATAGCATGGACCTTTAATTGTCCAACACCTTTCGTCTGGTTTATAACACCATCAATCAGTAACGAAATTGGGGTTCATTAACATAAGATGACACTATGTGTAAAGTGTATATTATAGTGTTTGTATGCATGTATAAATAATATTGTATTGCATATTGGTGATCAGTCTCCTGCTGATTTTTCTTGTTAACAAAATAAATGCCGACAATACTGGCGGCTACTTCATGTAATGTACAAGCAATGGTAGTTAGGTGTGTGTACAAATGTTAAAAACAGTGGGGGATGCAAATTGCTAATATTTACCTTTATTATAATAATTTTATTGCATACACACAGAATCTAATAAGCACCTCAACTCTCAGCTTGCTTCAGAAATTCAGAGTGTAGAAAAATACGACATGTATGCCTAAGCATATGCTCCCATACATAGATAGATACCTAAATGATTGTTATCACGATTATAAATAGTTTACTCAACGTCTTCACAGGTGTATACTTGTGATCTTGAATCTGAAGCTACGTTAACGACTTGCAAAAATACTTCACACAGAGAATCTTGCACGCAATTAGTTTTTTGCCTGTAAACTGCTAACGCACATATCGCATAAACTACAATTTTAGTGGCAATGAGCCAGCTAAATTCTGTAAATGAGCTATCTAGTGTATGAATAACTAAATGACATATGGAGCTTGTAAATTGGCGAATATTAGATACATTAACCATAAGTAAAAGAGCGTTAAGAAGTTATGGAATGGTGGTAGCAGGAGAGTAGTACATACATTGATGATAAAGAGAAGGAAAAAACAGAATCTATAAACTAAAGGTTATGCATAATATATTAGTTGAAAAAGGTAAGGGAATAAATGGACAGGGACTGTGTGTAGTTAGTAGTTACAAAGTACGATATAGGAAGACCAGGAGTGTCAATGCCAAATAGCGTATAATTGGGAGAGTCGACCAACTGTATCTGTAAGAAGAAGTGCGGAAAACTTGTTCCAAGTAGTTTCTTCTTCACTTACTTAGTATTTATTTCGTATATTGATTATTATTACAAAATGGAAGTAGATTTTATGCAAGATATTTTATCGATTGAGCATAATATTTTTTTCTTGATACGATTATCCAGCTACAGATGATACACAACACAGAGGCACAGCACACACAACCATCCACACAAACAGCGAAAATTCTGCCTGAAAATTATATTCCGTATTTCAAGCCCAAAGGCAAAGAACCGGATACTTTAGCATGAATTTCCTTTCCCATTTGCATTCATGTGGAATAAGATACTTTGGAAAAGGATCTATCTGCATCTTTCAACCAATATCAATATCAATTAAGAAGCTTATCAGCTTACACTCTCGATAAACTACTACAAAGTAACATCTCTCACACAGTTAAAGAGCTACCAGCTAAAATACACAGGACTTATAGGAAGTAGGTAGTAGTAGCTATATTTTGTAACAATACGTTTAATACACTACAACTCCAACTTTCATTTGATTCATTTAGTTCTGTAGAGTTGTGTTAACTATACAGAGCTTGGCTTGGTAATGCACATAGACAAATTGACCAGCTACATAACTCTTCCAGCCCTGTCTTCCGTCTTAATTTGAATTTGCATTCTTAGATTCGTCTTAGATATTAGCATGTTCTTTTATTCATACTGTATAATATCTCCTCACCGTATCGGATGGCATACCTTTACAAGTGAACAATTGATACCTTCCTAAAAGGCACAGAATCTGCATGAAATCAATATATCAACCATAACACGCAATCAAAACCAACACCATCCTTCCTTCTCAACCAAACGCAATAATTTTTTAGCACTAGCATTAGGTATATTGCATTTTGCGTTTTTCAATGAACATTCATTACATACTACAATACTCGAAATTGTGATGGTTCAATTATCGCTGGAAACCAATTAAATATAAAACTGTGTGGGTAATATTTTACGCTCAGTTTTCCTATGTGGTGTTTGTATTTGCACATTTTGCAACTCGTATCATCATTCATTATTAATACCTATTATCTCTATCTCCTGTAGGCACAACATACATGTAGGTTCTGTCAGTTAATAAGTATACACACAAACTGCGTATGGCAGAGTTAAATTATATACACACATACTGCATAAATAGTCGAGTTGATTTGGCACATACATCGAATACAACACATGTATGTAATTGTGGTGCATCGCTCGAACGAACAGGAGATTGCTAGTGGTTTGAGTATTTATATTTATGACTGTCATCATCTCTTGTCAGAAAATAAGTCCCATGTATCATAATAGACTGGAGCTCATTTAAATATATACATGACTAGATAATGTTTTTACAAAGTGAATATTAGGAGAATTGGTTGAAAGCGCTGAAGACTCGTCAATATTTTGTGTGTAGTATAAAGCTCTATGCACAGTATGCAACACAATGGCGAAAGAGGAATGACTACTTGAGCATTTCGTGCAAGAAGACAATAAGACTTTCTTTATAAACTTGTTACATAAAGCGATTATTATCTTTTAGTCATTAGAATGGTCTGGATTCTCAATTGTTGGTCTGCGTCGAGCTAGAGTGCTTCATTTTACTATGTGGTCGTAATAGCTATGTCATACAAATAGCTCAAGTTCATCCCATTTCCATGTAAGTATTGAATGTTCCCTTGCATCAGAGTAATGTAACATCATGTCCAAAAATATATATAAAGGAGAGATACCATGTTATTATTACCCACAGGAAAGCGTATCAACAACCTTCAGTTTTTCTTATGCATTATGCTGACTCAATTGCCTCACTTGCCACCCCGACAGCTCATTCTCGCTCAATCTTGGTCAAAACAAAAGTAAAACTGATTTTAATATTATTCTATGCTCAGATATTCGATACCTAAACTGCACCCTATTACACTGTACACTGCATACTCTCTATGGCCTGGCAAGAGATGGATTTCAATTGACTCGTTTGACTTCGACTTTAGACCTACGCTAAGCATTTTGCAGATTCCAATTATAGTTTCTCTGTCATGCCAAAAGACTTTCTTATGAAATTAATTAACGGAGCTTTCTCAAAATACCTACTCTCATCTCATTTTGTTCAGATTCGGTTTCTCTTCTAACTTTAACAAACTAGTTTCATTCACACAATGATTTTCATTGTTTGGGAACCATTAGACATTGCTTACAGATTCAACTCGCACCCTAGTTATTTCAATCCCGAAACTACGAGTTACATTTTACACCCACACACATTACTAACTCATACAATCACGCTTTTTCACAGTTTAATTTAGTATCTGTAATGTACGTGCCTCAGCTTACAACGTGTTAGTTATCGGCAGCTAATTTCATGTTAAGCCGGCAGACGAAATAATAATATTATGGTTGCTCCAAGACGACTAGACGCAACCACGAGTAAACTCTGTAATCACTAACACATGTGATAACCATTCTTAATTTATAAGTGAGCAACTACCTTTACACCTACAGGGCAGACAAAGAGTATGCAAACCAAAAAGAAATACGTACTGCTTCATTAATCTTGATTAGCACATTTACATATTATTAAGTATATACCTTTGATGTATTTGGATCTAATGTTGCAGTGATTAATATTAATTCATCAATTCATTTAAAAGCAAGTGGTGTTTATTGATTAACAGGGGCATGTGGTTAATGGTTAACTTAAGTTTTTTTATACATTAAATGTTTGCTCCTGAATGGAGAGTAAAATCAAAATCTTGTAGCTTGATACTTGTTTTTTCATAAAGTTTTTGCAGTTATGCAAAAAAAAAAATCCGTCTCAAAAACTGTTGATAGTCGAAAAAATAACAAAAATGAATAGGATTTCTACAGTTTTCATTTTTTCACAAACCTGAAAAATGAAAATACATTAAGAAAGAACAAGTTTTTAACTGGAAAACAAAAATAAAGAGTCCGAATTTAGATTGTATTATTCATTTAAGAGCAATCTTTTAATTGAAAAAATAAAATAAGGTAAAATTTGACATAGGTCACCCTAAAGTGTTGGATCATGCCAAGAAGCTATAAAATTTGATTTCGTCAATTCAAAATAAAAAACAACCCAATTGTATCAAACATATCTGTGGTAAAATGTAATTTTATTATTAAACACAAAGCCAGGTTTTAAATTAAATGGTTTACAGAGTTGGATTGCAACCAGTAGTATAATAACATGCAAACCAAAAACAAACTGTGTAGTATTTATATATTCTTAGCCTATGAATTGTGTTTAAAAGAGCACAGCAGTTAAAGATTTAAGTAAACAAAAAGGGCATTGGTTTGTATATTTCTATTACTAGCTTTCAGCTCTTCATACAATGTATGGCCTAACTATAGTACAACAAATAAATGTGCTATATTATGTGGGTTGTGACTTGCAAATGTGATGTGGAAGCACTTTACTCGAGATATTGCTTGTGAATACATTTGAAAGCAACTTTACATATCATTGATTAGTTGTGAAGCACTCTGTATGCATGCGAATCGCAATGCTAATAAACATGGATTTACTAAAACTGATCATTTCAGTCTAGACGAGAATAGTTATAATAATATTATGCTTATAGATACCTAAGTAGTTACTAGTTGAAAATTACACATATGTATAAGTTATATAGATATGTTTATGTAGATTTATTACTATTAGCATTGGGATGGACGTGTATTTAGACACAGGATTGAGTAGCTGAAAGAAACAGTGAAAATTCCTATAGTTCCTGCTCATCAATACCTTCTGAGAGATTGTTTAGGAAGGCCTGCCTGGCTGCCTGGGTACAAAAACTTCTGCAAGGAGCCTGCCTGCGTTTAAATTAATTGATGATAAAAAATGCATCGTTTTCCTTGTAGGTATGGTATAGGTAGCGTAGTAATGGTAGCTCAATAACATATCTCATCAAATTGAAAGTGCTGATTATCAAAGACGAGTGAATACACCTCTTGGAAGTTAGCCATGGCAGGCAGGCAAAGAAAACAATAATTAATAGCTACTATCTCTGTAGCATGTGTTTATAATTGGATCGTGTAATAATGCAAAAAGTACTGAATGAGGGCTGCAGAGCATCTTATAATCTTATCAAGTAGTTTCTGTGTGTCTAATGTGTGTGTACGTTAACAGCCTTTAGTTAGAACGCTTGTAGTATTTTGTTAGTATTTGTATTGTTACTACGATACTAACATCAATGAGACATCAACAACATTACCAATTCCTCACCAGCAAACAACGCTATACAACACAGACACGATACAATGCATGTACAGTATGCAATACACATCCACAAACATTAAAAACTAACTGCTTTACTACACAATGCCATGTACATTATAATG
This sequence comes from Pogonognathellus longicornis, assembly GCA_034694085.1. Classification (NCBI taxonomy): domain Eukaryota; kingdom Metazoa; phylum Arthropoda; class Collembola; order Entomobryomorpha; family Tomoceridae; genus Pogonognathellus; species Pogonognathellus longicornis. Next base: position 45,572 of record JAQFYB010000186.1, read on the forward strand.
TTACGTGTTACGTTACAAGCCGGCTCGGCTCCTAAACGCAAAATACTACGAAAATTTTTATTATTTCATTTGTGATTGCTTATTATTATTCTTCTTTGACGATTGTACTACTGCAGGTGTGTAGTGTAATGTGCTTTGCTTGAATAGTTCTGAGTTAGTAGAATATAGTTCTGAGAGTTTTCTGCGTATTGTATGTATGCCATTAAGTTCCTCCTTTCGGGTTCGCTTATTAAGGAGTTCCTTTCAATAGATCATAATACAAACGTTGAGGTAAAGATGCTGGAGCCCCTGAGGTGGACACAGCCGGTGGCTTCATATTACAATGTACACACCACGAGTTTCGCTCGTTCTTTTGTGTTTTGTGCGCTACACTAGTTAAAATGCTGATTTTTGTTGTCGTGTATATTATGGCTTTGCCACCGCTTTGCACTGTACTGTTTGTTACATAAGGGCAAGTCACTAAGATACATTCAGACATGTCTTGTTTTTAGGCTTATGGTTAGCTCTGTACATGGTTAGAGCATACCCTTGAGTATGGGACAGTAATAATATTCCATAGTTATGTTAAAAGGATATTGTTATGTGTGTAGTGAATTGAGTGTAGTAGTTTTGAAAAGTGCTGAGTGACCAAAGAAACAAGACTGGTAACTCAAGACACGATATAATAATATTCACTGCGTCTCGTCAGTCAGAATGAATCATGTTGCATTTAGTGTAGTAATAATTTGTCTGACGGAAGCATAATAATATAACTCTTTCTTGTTAATAGTTAATGCTGGTACTAGTAGTTGGCTGACGAGCCCAATGATGATCATCCCAGGTATCGAGGTGGTATCTGTCTGTTGTATACATACATACATGCATTTTTATGCTCTCTCTGAATATAGCTTACAGTTAGTTTGACTTAGTGAGTTGTGTTAAGTCTAAGTCAAGTCAAAAGGTTCAACACAACACGAGAAATTGTTAAGCAAATTTTTGGGAAGTGAAAATGAAAAAGGCAGTCATGACGAGAGGAAGACAAAGATGATCGTGGTCCGAGAAGAAGGTGCTATTTGAACGTTGTAAGGCGTCTTGGTGAGTAGTGCAAGATAATTTGTAGGAAAGATAGGAAATGGGCGTATGTGGCTGCTACACAACAGACTCAGACTCCTAAAGCTTGCTGGTAAATATACAAGTGCAGTCAGTGTTGAGGAGATAGATAGAGATAGAAGTATCTGTAGAAGAGTACCAGAAAGAGTCAGAGAAAGAATCAGACAATCACGGCGCTCGGCTCTCAGACTTCAGTCAAGTCAACTCAACTCAACTCAAAGTGTACACAATACACAGAGACCTGTGTGAGCTGTGAACACACAGAAAACGCACGGTGTATGTATGAATCAAAGCCTGAGCTAACTCTGACTGAAATCCTCAGACAGAAAAGAAGGAACGATCAGAGTGAGAGAGCCCAAGAAGAAGAAGAGAGCCGCAGCCACACAGTGCCGAGTCAAGTATAGTCAAGTGAAGGGGAGAGTGCATACAGTTTTAGCCTGACTCTTCTCAGTCAGTCGGCTTGCTATGCTGGCCGAGTCAAGTGAGTTAAGTCCATCGTCCCTGCATCTCTCGACAACATTACATCATCACAACAATATGTTCCAAACACACACTACTACACATCTGAACACGTTCAACTAAATCACAATACATACTCACAATACGTTTGTGAAGGTGCTTCAGTTCAGAATCAACTAATAACAAACTCGCATTACACACACGGACTATACATAGAGCACCGAAATAATAACACTCTCGCTCTATGGCTTCGACTGAGACGAAACACTACCAACTGAGCTGAGTTTACGGAAGGCCGGGGTAAGTAGTATTCTCTACATACATACAAATACTACAGTCACAGTACAGACACAACGAGAGTTCTAGTAGTAGTTTACATACGATACTTGTGTGTACTGAGAGTACCTAAGCCAAGTCAAGTCAAAGATCTCAAGCCTCAACCCGGTTCAGTCTTCGAGAAGAACTTGTGCAGAAGGATACTAGAATAGAAATGTGTTGTGTGAGGGCAACTTAAACCTGAATATTAATATTCTATCTTCATTAAAAGTGTTTCGTTCCATATTTACCAACCAACAAAGTGGCAATGCAATGGCATGAGTTGAATTAGCAGCTGATGGTGAGGGAAAAGCACATTGACTTAACAGTAGATTACTAGACATACAATTACAAAACGAATTACAATACATACAGCCACGACATAAACACACACACAGAAGACGTCGTAGATTTCAAAGAGCCGTACCCACATACTAAACTGCATGAGAAAGACGAAATCCACCTGGGCTCCCTACCAAACCAACGTCACAACATCATCAACCATAAGTAAATACTGTTCTGCATAACCAACTCTTTCCATAGGGTCATACACGTGACAACAGTCAAAATATTGACAGTGACATTTTGCACAAAGTTCATACACAGCCAAAGCAAAAGAGACACGTATATAAACAGCGAGAGAGACAGACAGACAGAGAGAGTGTTTCTGTGCTAAATTCTATCTAGTAGGCAAAGAACGAGACAAATTCTGCAACAAGAGGACACAGGGGGCTTCTTCAGTTGATTTCGAAGGCCTAGTGCCACTTAAGTTGACTTAAACTGAAATCTCACATCAACAACCACGGGGTAATACAACAAATATTTGTGGATTGAATTGATGAGTTAATGGTGTTGAGTTGACTTGAGTTTTTAGAGTCGTATTTAAGTACATACATGTAAAGGCATTGACTGACTGACTGTCCTATGTAGATGTATGATGGCAAGTCAAGTTTAGAGTGAGTGTTTGTAGTCAGAATAACTAGAGAAGTGTTACTAGAGTTTGTTAGAGTATCAGCAGCACAGAATACATATTCGTGTAGCACGGTAATTATTTAACTGGACAGCACTCGCAAGCAAGAAAGAAGGGACATACAGATTCAGATACATACTACTACAATAACAACAGTACATTTAACAAGAACCAAGAATGCTCTCCTCACTATGATGTCGTCGTTAGCCCTGTGCGTGTTTTCATAGCAATGTTATGTTAACAATAGCAAGTAGTTCAATCTTCGAGAAAAAACTGTTCGTACTGCTGCTGGCATATAGAGGAACGTAGCGTGAAGTGGATTCTCTTCTCTTGAAAGGATCACACACAGAAAGACTTGACAATGAGTTGGTTTAAGGGACTACAAGGACCCCAAGGGCCCTTTTTCTTGTGCCTCATCTTCCTAGTGTTCACCTTGGCCCACACCATTCCACACCAGGTCAGTCATTCTAAACACTCTCGTACTTTTCCTATTGTACTCCTACTACTATTATTATTATTATTATTTATAGGTGCACATCATGCATCTCGGATTTATACATAGCTCATGCATTCATGTATGTAGACATAAATACCGACATGTCCATGTATTGTACCTCTAATGTCTATTACTTTACTACTTAAAGCCATAGGCCCAACTAACACTAAGTCTACTTACATTAACACATTCCTCGTCGTATCCTATCGGTTTACTCTATGTTTAACATTTAAGTAAGTGTGTAATTCCTACGTACACGTACAATGTACATGTACATCCATCTTACTATGTACCTCTCTATTAAAGAAATCTGTGTACACACAAATACATTGCATATGTGAAGGTATGTGTTGTGTACTTCTTTAATAATAAATGTATAATGTGTATAGGTAAATACATAGAGATGTATGCATTGCATTTAGGTATACCTGCTTTATCTTAGAATATGTTGCAGTAAATACAATATAAAGTTTGTACAAGAAAGAATGCTTGCTCAACACACATACACACACAGAGTCGAATACAATTCTATTGTATGGTTTTGTTAAGCTGCACTTTCGTATTATTATGTTAGTTGTTTAGAAAGAGAATGATCCATCCATGGTAGATTTTATAGAGGTAGTAGACTAGCAAGTTGAGTCCAATCTAACTCTCAATTTCCATATCTTCTAGCTGGCCAAGCCGAGAAAGGCTCTTTACGTCTTACCATAAATGGGTTCATACCTTAACCTAAAGATATAGATAAATTGAGATTTACCTTCTCAATTTTTAATCTGAGTCTCAGGAGCTGCATGAAACTGGTCTTCTTGACGCTCATGTAGCCCTCCAGATATTAGATAAGTATTTAGATTTGTAGTGATTGTGTGTGTGTCTTAAGTTCGTTTTGACCGTAAAGCTTAGAGGATAGTTTATGGAAAATTGAGAAAAGTTAAAGTGAGAAAAAATGAGTTGAGTGGATTTTGCTACTGTGAAATGAATGGCTAAGGGTTGCAAAATCCAGATAATGTTCTCCGGCCTTGTTCGTTAGACAAATGGGCTTTTTAGAGTTTTAGACACCCGTCAAAAAGTGAGATGTTTTGAATGAGGCAATAAGTACAAAGTGTTGTTTGGGTTATGCGTTCAATGCATATGCATGGGTATGTATATAATGTAGATTTGGTGAGACTCTCTCTCTCTCTCTATCTCCATGTACTTTCTGTTCCTTTATGCTTGTATTTGTATATTGCTGCCGGTCTTCATCTATTTGTATTTGCCATGTCACGAAGACATTTCTTCCTCTTGACTTTGTACACGATGATGATAATGTGATATGGAGATGCATGACTTGTATGCTCTTTTTTGACTGAACTGTCTTTTCCAATGCAAGTGCAAATAATCTTTTGTTGTGGGAGTTGATTAGCATGAGTGAATATCTAACAGTAAAGTAACATCCTTCTAATAACATTTTCTGCCAAGAATACTGACTCAGTCAGACACAACAACAACTCCCTATGTCATTTCATTTCACTTCTTGACCTTAAATAACATGCAAGACACTCATGAATGATGCTATCCTAATATTAAGAGAGCTACTTATGGATATGAGTGATATCTAGGAGTATGTATGTAATATATAGGAATAGATTGCCCCCACCTACTACAACATGAAACCGAGACTCCCCTTCTATACCGACGTCTTCTTCGTGAAGTGATCTTTGTCAGAGGAAGAATTAAAAAATATTCTTGGCCTATGTCTCTATGTCAAATTCTGAATAAGGAGTTACATTACAAGTGTATGTATGTACGTATGTATGTATATGTATACCTAGGAATAGAATAACTCTTTCATGCTCAATAATCAAATCTGAATTTTGAATGAACTGCTTGAGTTTGCAGTTTCGAGTTTACACGGTGTGGTTTGGCTCTAGTCTGTCTAGCTGAGTCGAGCAGACACTGATAATAGCGACTCATGTCAAAGGAGATGTTTCAACAAATCTTATGGTGAGAATTCAACTAAGGAACTTGTAGCTTTGTGAAATACAAGAACGTACATATTAGAACATAGCAGATCTGCATCAGTCCATTGAATAGCAAAAACTGAAAGGCCAGGCAAGCCAGAGACATGACAGACAGAACACAGAAATCCATTCGCATTTGTATGTCTAGTGTGTGTATATGTATTATGTATGTATATCTAATGTACATTCATTGTACCTTAGTTAGTTCAACGATTGAATTTACATTAACATGTTCTGTCTGCTCTTGCGTCTACGATTACATTAGTATTGTCTATTTTCATTGCTGTATTCATTTTCTGTTGAGTTTGGAGTTCACACACACACACACATTTAGTACAAAATGATTACACGTTCACATAGTGCTATCTGTTACATATTGTATAAGGGTATACATATACCCGTACTATGCATGAGACGAGACGACAGCAAATGGTGTATGTAATATAATCCAAGCCGAGAGTAAGTATCGCTAAGTCAGTTTAGTTAGTGCAGAGAATATAGAAAAATGATGAGACAAGTAGGAAGCAGTGGGAGCACCTCGAGATCATAAAACATCTCTCGAAAGTTGCACTTACCATAAAAGGCTCTCTTTTATTCTTGCACCCCCTCTACATTGCCTACTATACCATACCTCCCGATTATAATTACTTTACTATTGCTCCATTCACTTACTTAATCATTAACCCATCTGGGATATATAGTCATTCATGAAATTTCTCACCCACCAAAAATCTTGTCATTCAATCAAACAACTGTTTGCCAATCTGTCTCACTGCCCACGCGCTATGCTTTATATATACAAACATATAGACATACATGCATCTGCGATGACTGTGCTATCGGGTCTCGTGATTTTGTCATTATCTGGGGCTTCTTTCCCACCTATAATCTCTATTCATGCTGGCTAAAGGCTTCACTACGCATTTTACACACATAAATGCAATACTTGTGATATTATGTCATACTGAAGTAGGTAATGGTATGGGTTCATCCATAGAAATACATAGTCAAAAGAATCTTTGTGTGTGAATGTGTTCACAGCTTTTGGTGGTGAGGTATGTTGTGCTTATGGTTGGTAGGTATGTACCTTGTAGTTTAGTTAAGCCCGTGAGATTTTAAAAATGTTGACCGAAATGACTGAATAATGTCAAGCTGCTCTTGTTTTTGACGTGGCATCTTTTACCCCTTATTTACAAATGCTCTAGTTATTTATATATGTGGAAAATCTAATCCTGTCTCTTTAGCTGACTACATTATGTACTACTAGTGCAAAGTCCTCATACTAATATATTTTCTTACCTATCAATGCTAATCCTGCGTCTTAAAAGACGCGAGCAAAAAATATTATCTTCGTGACTTGAAATCTTTTTCTTCCCCTGACGTTCCTACACATTCTCAACACAATTTAAACCAAAGGGAAACCAGAAATGGGAAAATATGGGAGCAGGTGCATGAGACTTGTCACCAAAATGTTTGTCTTTTTTCAACCCCTTTGACTAGTTAATAATGAGTAACACCGAAAGCAGCTCTAATGTACTGAAATTACTTACAACAAGTATGTAGCTACTACATACAAACATTATGTAGACAATCTTATTTCATTTTTCACCTCTCCTAGTGCATATGCCGATATTTTTTCACAGCTAATCGAAATATGTATAAAAAACATCGTTGCATTGCATGTCAGGGTCCTGCCATTTACTCAAGACGTCAGTGTTGCATTAGCATTCTATGTGTAATGGTTAAAGTTGAAATTTGTTTCTATTAGCCATGTATAGAGCCTTATTATTACTTTTTTCCTTACTGAATCTATATGGAGAAGGTAGATTGTATCATCCCATCCATGCAGGTTGTCCATTCAGTATATAAATGAAAGTAAGCCAACTCTAGTAGTTGAAGCTGGTAAATGTGTATCAACAAATAAAAGTTGTGAAATAAATCCCCAATTTTTCTAAATAAGGTAGTTGAATACTGTGGAAAGACACGCAAATGACATTCCATTCCACATTTACAACTTTTTGATGCATTATGCTAAGCTTAGCCGTTAGCCCTGATTAATGATGATCACATCCATGAATAATTGTTGACTCTGTAAGTAAATGACAATAAATCGCACCATAGAATGTCAATAATTAACGTGAGGCAACAGTTATTGTACACACACGACCCTATTTGTCACTCTGTGTTAAAAAGATAAAATTATGATGCTCACTTAGCATACCTGAGTCATACTTAAGCACATCCTTTACACGTAATAAAAATACCTGAAATAGAAATAGTGCACAATATGTATAATTGCAGTATTAAACCCATATTATGGAACGTAAATTTGATCCACAAAAGAAAAATATAATGTTGATACATGCAGAAATAAGCGTGAAATCGTCAGTTTGTGCTACCATGATGCACTTTCAGCAGAAGAATACGCTTGCTGCATAAAACTCAACTGACTCATAAAAAATCCAGCCGAATCAGTATCATCACACGCACAGGAAAGAAAGACCAGAATAATATTCCTGTGTACGACGATGATGGTGTCAAGTGTCAAGTAAGGAAAATGAGCAAAGCAATTTCGATTGTTTATATATGCATCAGGTTATGTACTAGTTAAGTATATTATGTACATTAACCCCTACAGACTGTACAGACTAAGCACGAACGATTGTTACTCTTGAATGATGAGACAGTTCAATGGATAAGATTTCACCAGCTTCTATTTTATAAGTTAACAGCATATTATAAAAAGTATTGTATCATATAAACAGATAATTTTTTTCTCCACTTAATACATAAACTAAAAAATATGAGGGAATGCCAGTAGGTATTGCTTTTGTGTGTCGTGCCGTAGTTTAATATCCACAGACACACATAACTTAGTCAGGAGAGTTGCAGACACATTATTAATTAGGTACCACTAAGTACATACAATATGATGAAACAGCCTCAGGAGGGAGTTCCACTAAGCACATGGACTACTCATTTTGAATGTAAGATTACAAATTCATATTGAAGTAGAATTGAATGAATCGTAGAATAAAATAGAATGGTTACTACTACACAACACTAGTTTTACCTGGGAAGGTGACTCAAAGTGTTCAGAAAGTACGCATTTACACTCACACAGATAAAAGAAGGCAAAAGCGAAGGAAAACAAAGTCTGTAGGTGTTATGGTTGTGTTTTGTGGTAGTTGATAAGCAGATGATAAGAGGATGAGCGATGAACAAGACTACATACAATGTAGCGTAGAAAAGTTTTGTTTGGACAAGCCTGACGTAAGCCCTTTTAACTTAACAGTGAATTTTGTATGTTGAATTGTCGGCATGCTCAGTCAAAATAAATCAGGTTTCCTGTCTAACTTCTCATCAGCCGTTTGCCTGCAATTCAAGTTTTGCCATCCCCTATTGTCTTTGCAAGACATGAATTCAGTTGACTTGAATCATTGAGCAAGACTCTACTGTGTACTTCTACCACCACCAAACTAAGGAAAAGGCACTACCATATGCAATAAGAACTATGTATGAAACTGACAAACACAGTAAGAAGAAAGGATCACAAAACGCAATCCATTAAATGGTCCGATACAACAACTTTCAACAAGACCCAGAATGCAGGCATTGCAGTAGCGCTGACTCATGTATGTCTGCACTGTAAAAGGCCTAAAACTTCATTATGATTTTCATATGCAACTTCCTCTGCATCTTACAGATACACGTAATAGAATAATATACAAAACCCAAACTCAATACTTTCCATTCCATCCATCCAACCTAATGATCAAATCTTTCCCGACTGCATGGAGTTCATCCTACTTTAGTACACGGCTATGTATTAAAAATGCTATCTCTAAGTGTGTGTGTGAGAGAGAGGGAGATGTATAGTGATAGAATAGACAAAATCATATTATTTGTGTTTCCACTATGTACATTATGTAATCTAAAGTATATGTTTGTGCACTTCTACTACTTAGGTAGGTATATACACAGGTAAGCATTCAATGTTTAATGTATGATTAAGTATTAAGTGTAAATTAAATATTATTATCTGCTTTCTTGTTTTGTGCATGAATGCGCATACAAATCTTGTGGTTAAAATGTTATGCTGCATCATGAAGTCTCCTGTTGGTGGCATTGGTGAAACGTTTAGGTTTAGTAAAACCCCAACGAAATTCGTAACCTTCTGTAATGAACTGTGTAAAAGCACACATTGCAGACAAAGATGTTTGCCCAGCGGTGAATTTCATTTCATTACATCATCGGCACGGATCGACGCTCACGAATATCGCAGAATCAAAGGCATAATATTAAATCATTGGCATGGGTCCTCAATAGTCAAAGAAACTCCTCTACTCGATTTAATACTACAAGTGTCTATGCCTACTTACTTAGTCTGTGTATAAAATACGGCATCTTATTTCATTTACACTTAGAATGGTGTTAACGAATTATTACACTTGGTAGTACTACTCGTGGTAATAGTTGGGAGTGAAAAGTAGTCGTGTAGTTGTGTACGTGTGTAAGTGGAAAGGCTTCTATTGATAGCAAATATAGGGTTTTGGCTGTGGCTTTGGCACAGGATATAGAAAATGACAATAATAGGCCACATGAGGCATGGGGTAAACACCTTTTTAAATGTTATTACACAGCCCGACAATCGAATCAAATTAAATTGAGACTGCATGCATTTTCTTTGCCCCGTCATGTCATGGTGTGTCTACTTTTATTTAGTCTGTGTCTTTGGCTGCTTTTTTGCCGCTGCTGCTGATGCATAGCTGTAAGTGAGTAATGGCTGGAAATGAGAAGCTCAAACAAATATAGGCGAGACCAGTTTGTTCACCTTCTGATGATACATTAGACACCAGACACTACACACACAACGATAGTAGTGGTAGGTATATGTGATTCTTTTAAGAAAGTTGGTATTAAGTATTAACCTGCATGCATTGGTAATAAATGTACAAATGAATGTACATATGTTTTCCCTAAGAAGATTCATTTGACTGTTTCTTGCCTGGTTTGATTATGCTCAAGGGCTAAGTCTTCTTTCATGTAAATTTCAGTACATATTTGGTCATTGGGCACGGCCAAGTGATTTACTGACCCATCTGATCCTTCCGCGATGAATGTTTGAAGTCTAGCTTTCTTTTTGAACTATGTGCATAGAAAATTTGAGTCGGACACATGAACTGATCTATGATAGTATAATGCTGCGTAAAATTACGCAGTGTAAAACAATCTGGGTAGCAAACAGCTCAAGGGAGCTATAGCAGAGCCAAGTATTGATCTTCCATTTATGCAGTAATTTGGAGCATCATTACAATTGGGGCTGAAATAGAAACTACATAATAAATATATCTTAAGCCGAAATGCTAGTTGCTCAGAATATTTCTGAGCATTGCATTGCATTGCATTATACTTACTATGTGTATGTATGTTTCTCCTTTGGCTGATCCTTCTTTACATGGCGATAAATTCCCTTTCTGAATCCTCGGAAAAGCACTGCACAACACTGAATCTAAGCTCTCAAAGCAGCACCAAGTCTAGAAGTTGTTGAAATGTGCTCGTATTTGTCCCAATTCGCAGACTCGGGGACTTCGTCGATATTTTCGGCGCCACACTGGCGGCCTTTTTTCTGAATTTCACATCTTCCTCTATCCATAACGGCTACATTACATTTTACATGGAATGGCGGTGGTGGTGGTGGTGGAGGGGGATGATAGATATCATATATAATAGCACTCCTCTCTTCCTTACACAAAAGACACACAGTTCCAGTTCTATTTTCGCAAAATGCATCTCAAACATCTCGCCAAGCCCCGATTGGCTCATTTTGTCCGAGTTTAGTCACTTTACTCCGTTTCTCTGTTCTACTTGTAACGACTACTACCCGTATTACTACTACTACTATGTTTTGGCTACCTTTTCAACGAGAACGCTTCAAATAGTAAACCAACAGACATTTTCTCTATCCTTGCAACTTTCTAAGGCTTCCTTATACAAATACTTTTTCTATATTAAACATAAAAATCCTTTTGCTTTATACTTTAGTCTACAGTCTATACACTGTCTGCAGATACGACCTATATTTCATATTTTCTCTGTATGTAGCTCACTTTTATCAGGCTAGCACTACACAAGAGCTTATAAATTATACTATCACAATGCTAATATAACATAACATGACATCTGAAGCTCTTTCCTATTGAATTGTATGTAAGCATAAATAATGTTGTTCTTCACTCCACTATATCAACACACACAATACAAATATAATGTAACAATGCATAAATATTAAAATCATGTAGACATCCATCCATTGATCCATTACACATACATACATGAGATTAAGTTATAGTAAAATGTATCTACACATACGTAAGAATAGATCAAACTTGCATTTTATCAAAGCAACCTGACTTTTAGTTCGCATGACATGACAGACATGCTAGGCAGGTATGTTTACTTAGTTAATAGCATTATTATATTCCAACAGTTTCTAACAGCTCTATTTGCATGTTAGTAAGTCAGCATCAACATCAACACAAATGCTAACGCAAATCAGGGGAATCAAAACGGACAGGATCTTATTATTAAATGTGAACTCCAAACAAGGGGCTATTAGCCCGTAAATATATAAATTACAATAATTTTACATTATAATCATTTCCAGCCTGACACACTGCGTTCTATCTCCCAATCTACTTACCAGCTACAACTTACAACCTACTATCTAAGCAAATATTATTACCATATTCAAGTGTTGAAATTAAAAGAGGCAGGAGATTATATTATTGTTACTTAGACAAGAATCTCAATAATTCGAACATCTGCAGTACTTATAAAAGTTAGTGTAGTGTTTTGTATATAGTTGTAGCTCTGCATTGATTGCAATTAAGTCGATAGATGAAAGGAAGGAGACATGCTAATTGCGGTCAAAAGACCAGTTGAAATTCTCATTGTTTGACTAGGCTCGGTAATTTATTCTGACAAACTCATAGATCATGTTACTAAGTACAAAAGCCTAAAAGCCTCCCTTTTTAATGACCAGTGAGTGAGTTGTGTAAGCAAAGGAGCATATCTTCATTTCTATGCTGTCTTTGTTCTTCTCCTGTCATTCGTTAATTACGAGCTGTTGAATGTAATGAGAGAGAGATAGCATTTATGCTGTACTTGTATTATGTATAGTATCTCTTTTGGCATTACAACATTTGAAATGAGTAGATGAATGTATAGAATGCTGGAAAACAAGGCTTTAGCTATACAAGCAAGTGTTTGTCTTGTATTTTCTGTGCATGAATAGCAGATTAGAGAAATGAATCGAAATGAATGTGACAAAGATGATAGTGCGTGCGAAGTGTACAAAAAAGCAATTTAAGACTGATAAAATATGTATCATTACATGGAAAATCTCCTCAAATATGTATCATTACATGGAAAATCTCCTAACTACATTTTTATAACAAATCCGACTCTTCCAGCTCCAGCATTCATAGGCAACGCAATGCAATGCGCAAAATTGGAGTGCAAAAAATTAGTGCACTAGCAAGTAAGTGTATTATCTTAAAACAACAAAACGAAGTCACTAACTATGAACTAAGATTGCTATTGCTCCTATACTACTAAAGCTTATACACTTGTCCTCGTCCATCAAAACATCGACAGAATCTCTACAATATATATGATCCATTGAATTTGGTCTCTCTTTTGTCGTTCGTTGACTGACTTTTTGGCAAAGACCTTTCAGTGTTATCTGCCATTAGATTGGACTGGTGTCCGTCTGTCTGTCCTCTGATTATGAGCAAGTTCTTTGCTCCTTTTATGAGTTGAAATGATCAGCCAAATCGGGTTCAGTGTTTCACATCAATTGGCTTAGCTCCAATGTGTACACACAGCAGACACATAGACACGCAGCCTTTTCCATTCTGCCAGCAGATCGTGTTCCTCTCCTTCTGTTTCCAGTAAATCTCAAGACATAAGCAAAGCAAATGTACAATACGTTCTTCGCCGTAACTCCGTACAAACAAAGCACTCGACTGCCACAAGGAATGTGCAGTTAGACTTAACTCGTTACTTAAATAGTTAGTTAGATTTACTCATTATTATTTTGTGAGCGAATAATACTAGAGCATTAGTTAGAAAAACACCTAAACACTGACAACAGTTATAATATAATTCTGGAATGCATTGCTACTGTCGGAGATTGAGATCTTATCCCATTTATTAAGTTAAATGCATCAAATAGCTGTTCATCGATGTAGAATATGCAATCGCATTAGAGTTAACAGTTCATGGTCCACACTCACTCAATGTCAGCAGCCAGACTCCTGATACCTACTTACTTTTAACACGTTATACTAGTGTTAGATGTGTGCTAGTAATAAAAAATAGATTCAACTAAGGGTGAGTGAGTGAGTAGTGGAGTGAATGAATCTTTTCCCTTTCTAAACATGTACTATGTATATATACATCAGTTTCAGTTGCGTCGTTTGCACTGGGATTGAAATGCCGTAATAGACACGCAATACAGATAAGTATAAGCAACACAACAATGCAGACTGTTGTTAGGTTCAATGTCTGTGTTGTTAGTTTGTTTGTTAGCCGAACACACTACTATTGCTATTAGTGTATGCAAATACGGATGTCTATATATACAGATACAGTAACATTTACCTTTTGATAAGGTGGATACATTTTTTTCAGTTTGTTTTATTCTAAAGGAAAACTTTGCAATTCTACGAAGGATAAAGATAAAACGGAGAAAAATGTAGCTACCTAATCCTACCTACACGTATATAGCACGGAATAAAGTGCGAGTACCTTTGTAGACACATTTACTAAGAAGCATCTTGTTTTGTCTGCGTGTTATTCGTCTCCCGAATAATTATAGTTGTAATTTTGCATAATGCATACTTGTATACCATAGGTATGTATGTATAGGAAACCAAAGGGTAAATACAAATGCTAATTTGTATATAGGTACGAATTCTATGAATGTACAGGTATATATAAGTAGGAATTTGAGAATTGCCTATTTAAAGGTGTTTATTTTTATGTGTGCGTGTATTTATATGTACAGTGGTATGGTGTAGGAAGATATTTATAAAAGGGAGAGATATAAAGGCAGATCACTCATACAAGTCATTGATTACACTGTGATGTCATTGCTCGTCTGTCACCCACACATTATGTTATGGCTCGTCTCCTCATCGCCGTTAGTTTCTACTTATGCACATCTGTAGACGAGGCGATACATTACATACACATTACAATACATCACAATGGAGTACAATGCACAAGTATTACTACAATGCACTTGGAGAACTTAATTCAGCACGCCCACCATTCTTTCGCACCAGAATCTTGACTGCATGAGAGTTTAAATTTTTTGCCCCGTTGCTGAACGTTGAGCTCATGTACGTAGTTAAATGTATTCCAACAACCATCCCATCCCAGTCTGGTTTATATGAGTGTAGAAATTGAACATCCATACATACATTGGATTGCATTGCTTGGCGTAATAAGTGTTACTGTATTAGTGTTGGTGCTACTCTTGTCTTACATACATGGCAGTGCAGTTGAGTACGCAGAGAACGAGAGTTTACTACAACAGGAAAATAAAGCGGAGCGTAGGGTAGATTCACTTTTACTGTCTGAGTTGAGTTGACTTCTTTCTTCGGGTCGCTTTGACTTGACTTGACTGGCTTTGGCTTGGCTCGGTTCGGATTAGAAAGATATGCTCCATGCTCCATTACTTTCTTGGTTAACTTCCCTAGTGTCTGCCTGGTTTGGTTTGACTTTGCTTGGTTGGGTTTGTCGACTAAGCATGGATTGCTCCTAAGAACGGCAAGCAATACACATACATACACACATATTATATACATACATACTTGCACCAACAGCACTACTAGCACCATACACCAACTCCAAACTCACTCCAAGCATTTGCCGTTGCTTTGCAAAACGCTATTATACAGAATCAACATAAACCTCTTCCTTTTTCATTTGGATTGTCGGGAAAAAAGACAGCAGAAATAGACATGGTTCTACTATTACTATATTTACTTAGATATGAGATAGGAGATTGGATAGGCACACTACTAGAGTTCATTTCATTCAATGATTTTTATCTTGTTCTATTTACTGTAACATTTGTACAATATATAAAAGTGAACATGAGTGTACTTTATTTACTTTATTGTATTCACAGTGTACCTACTATGTAGACTAAAAAGAAACTGAAGGGCTAGTGCACTTGTGTTAGCTATTTTATGTATGTATGTACTTTTGCTAAGTGTTGATACACATTAATACATAGGTACTATGTACATTTATATAAGAATATGCATGAAAGTGTGTTAGTACTTTTAGTACTAGTTAGTAGGTACATAAAACGATTTTGCGTGTGAATGTGTGTAGCTAATGCTAATGTATTAACGTCATGATGCATTCACTTGAGTGCATTGGATTGCTGTAAATACTCCAGTGATTCAAAAGTGTAAAACTGAAAGAGTTCACACATAAAAGAGCATGAAATGGTAGTGGCAGTACAAATAGAGTATTGCTCACATTTTTATGTAGATATGTATTACTAGATAGGTAGTAGGTAGATTCATGGAATATTCTTGCAAATCTGTATCTGTTCTTTAGAAACGTAGTTCAAAGGTATGCACACTATATTGATGATTTCTTATATGCGTCATTGGATGGGAGTCAATATGAAAAATTACAATGGGACACACATTTGGATCAATATAATAAGTTAAAAGGGAGAAGAGAAAGAAAAGGAGCCTGAGAATAAGGCAAAAGACGGAGGTGTGGATATTTTTGTTGGAGGTGTACATAAGAGGAGGATGTGGTAAGTTAGTAAGTAAAGTAATCGTAAGTAAAAGTAAAGGAGAGAAGACGAGGTAACGAGAAAGAACGAGAGTCATCAAATGTGAGTGAATTGGAAAAAGTGTTATCTCTATAAGTGCCACTGCCTCTAGTCTCTTCTTCCCGTGTGATTTTCTTTTCGTTTTCGTCTTGTCTCGCCTCTCGCTTTGACTTCAAGTGCTGCAACAACAGAACAAGTCTCCGACACGACACAACACACGGATGGATGGATTCCCCAGTCGATGACGATTCAACTCAACAGCCTCACACAGAACAATACTTTTCTCTTCTGTAGTCTCTACCACTAATATACTCCGTTCTGTACGTACTGGCTGTGTTGACTATATCGACAATCATTGCGATTGCCAATATTTAACTAAGTGCTGATAACACTTGCTTACTTGTCCAATGAAATGCTAACCATACCATGCCATATTATATATCCCACTTAAATACTAGGAAAAGAGCAACGCATTTATGAGCAAGCCAGGAGAATTTACAACTCGCACAATTTACGAACACAACAAGCTCATGCTATGTATATGTTATTCTCTCTTTGCACTTGTATCGATGGATGGGCTAAATTGCTTAAATACTCACTCGGTGTTAGTTTGCCTTCCATGAGCCCTTACACGTAAATTGTGTGTAGTGTAACACACAGAAACTTACGAATTTAGATATTCTATTTAGTTGTATCACTGTAGTGTATTGTGTGGGTCTGTAGGTAAAACTGTCTATGTAGGATTAAGCTATCTACAATGTAAGTACACATAAGTGTCTGTGTTGTATTTGTATGTTGTGTGTATATGTTATGTATGTGTACGAGTGTGTTTGCTTCTCGGTAGTATTAGTAAATGTACAATTCAGAACAGACAGCTTTCCTTCCGCCTTCCAAAACTTTCAATACTACTTAGCAACACACTCCGCATTGACTTTACGTTCGTTTCGTCCTATTTCACGGCTCACGGGCAAAATACGGTCATCCGGCACTCATATTATAAGGAGGCAGCTACAATTTAACTGCTAACAAACTGTAACTGACTATCTATTACATTTTCTTAGTTTTTAGTACTTCATGATGTATGTAAAGTGTGTATGTATTTGTGTGTATGTATATCTCATGTTCAAGTCATTTGAAATACCTTTGGTATGTAAAAAGTAAGGAAGTCTCAATCTCTCAATGGAAACCAAACCAACCAAGAGGATATAATTTCGAATAGTATTAGGCAGTTGTGATAATGTTACATATTCGAATGAGAATGTGTGTGTGTGTGAGTTACATTACTGCTCTTTGGGAGAAAATAGATGCATTACATACATAAGCAAAGCATGAAGCGTGAGGACGAGTGTTGAGAGCCAGACATAGATTTGATGCTATATCTTCTTGTCGACTCAGCATCATTTCAGTTTTGTAACATGTGAAGACATAATCATGTAGTTTTCGTTGGAAGAGGAAATGATGAAAGGAAATCGGAGAAAATGAATGGGAGTAACTTAGACAGTATTACATATTATAGCAATGTACACCTACACAACAATAAAATCAAACAAACTGAACGAGTATACACCTAAGATTTGAATCTCTTTCCATTAGTTACACATATATTCGTTTATCCTTGTAGGCTTTTGTTGACTTTATGTAATAGGATAATAAATATTGCGTGTGTAGGTACCTAGCATAAACTAAACCATTCTTTCTTAGGAAGAGAGTGAGTTAAGTGAGTCACGTAGAATATATGTAGCAGAGAGACAGTTACAAAATGAGAGCACGGCAATCAAGTCAAAGATAGAATTCTCTTTGGGTTCCGTCCAGCCAAAATTTTTGTCAGTTATTCGGAGAAGAACAGGCCATTCGAGTCACAAAAAAGAGTCGAGAATCCGGACTATTTATTATTTTATTTTCTAAACCATTTCGGCTGTAACGGATACAGTCAAAAGTGTCATGTAAATACATAAACAATGTGCTAGACAGTTTAGACTAATGTTGTGTGTTCCAGGTGTTGCATCATGGTGGGATGAGATGAGAATAAGAATGACAAATGCAAAGCAAAACATAAAACACAAGAGTATAAAAAAATCGCAAATAACTATTTCTCATTACTCCTTTAATGTTTAAACAAATATTGAATTGTATTAGACAACCCGTTTTGTCAATGTTGTTGGTATTATTACCCCAGAGTGTGGTACAAGGCGTTGTTTTATTATTTTGCATAGCTCATGCTACAGTTTAAGTTATGGGATCCTTAAGACGAAAATTGTTCCCAGTTGCTGCCATTTGTTGGCAGTCAAAACAATGTGAGTTGCCAAAAATGAAATAGGTTCGATGTCCAGCAGGTGCCCAATTTTGCAATGATTGTTGATGGAAAAGTACAACGCTACCAGTTTTCGCACAGATTGCAATCTTGAACTTTCCGGGATTGTAAATATCCATTTTGTTTATTTTCTTAACATTTATGGGAGAGATTGAATGAAAGAAGCCTCGTAAAAACAGTAATATACTGTCAGTAACAGCAGAATTATCACTCTGCTCCAAGAAATCAAATACTCCACTAATTCAACCTGCTAACAAATTCTCCACCATTTTCTCATAATTTTAAAATAAACACATAGCTCATAGTATGGCAATTCAAAGTTATGAAAGACTAAATATGGAATGGGTATTTATTTCTAAGTTACTTTTCCCGATGGACCATTTAATCTTTAAAAAGACGTTTCCAAAGTGTGATGAGTTGTTTGATTGATGAGTTTTAGCTTGCTGTACTACATGCAAGTGCTTTTAGTCCAAGTGATATTTTTCTAATGGCCCTTACTTCACAAAAGCACCCCATAATAAAGTACTGGCACTGGTCTACACTTACTCAATCCTCAATAACTCTACTGCTACATATTTACCATTTTTGCCATTTAAATGTCTATGTAGTCTGAAAAATAATTTACCACACCTATTCATATGTATATATGTACATACTCGTCTTGTAGGGCTAATAGTAGGAGTAACTTGTAACATACATTCTATATACATACATTATGTGCAGGCATTATTAGTCACTGTTACTAAAAGCTCGCAGTGTGCAGTCTCCTCAGTCAGTTGCTTTGCTGCAAAGATTTTTTGAATGTGTGTGTATAAGTTCACAATAAATGCAAGCATGACACATGCGAGAGAACATTGCAAAGCAAAAACAATTTAATAGGCAGTTCACATGAAGATTTTTATTTACAATGATTTTACTAGTCACTCTTTGCTTACTATATAATTACGTTTATGCTAATAGTTCATTACACAATGTTCATGCTGCTTACTGGATTGAACTCATAATTGGGTACCAGGAGTGCTACACAACTACCCACCCACCTCAATGTACATAAATCTACAATTTTTATGGCTGTCAAATAGCAAATAATAATATTAATGTATGCAAATACCTTGCATTAATTCTTCAACTAACAATAACCAATTTAACATGCGGAAAATTGAAATTAATCTTACTGCTGTTTTGTTTTCATAGTTGTTTGTTTCAATTTTAAGTGCTTTGTATTTGTACATCTGGAATACAACAAGAATGCCTGTTCTTCATATAGACTTTAGGTTTACGACAACTCCTTTTTTGAATTCAATAGATTTACTACAATGATAAAAATAACTTCTGTAGCTTCCAGTACCAGGGCTTCAACGTGATCTTTGTTGATACAATATGAATAAAATTAAACATGAGTATTTCATGGGAAAGGTTAAGCAATCTACGTATGTATTCACTTCAGTATAAAGATAATGACAGCAAGAAGCCATAAAATACACATGATATTAATATGCGAAAAGTTTTATACATCCTGATTGCAATTTTATTAATTTCGCTATGGTTAACAAGGACGCCTACACACAGTAATAAATTCGTGTTGTGTTGAGTAGGTATTTTGTTTGAGCAAGCATTATGCAAACAGTTTATTATTAACATTGCGTTTGATGTTCTGATGTCTGAGGCTGTAATATTGCTGGGCTTTTTCTGTTATTCATCCATTGAACATATGTAGTATAAATGTAGTACTAGGTATACCCACTACAAAAAGACAGGATTTGAAAAGTGACGGAGATTCAGAAGTTGACAGCTTGGAAATATTTTTTCTTCGTATACTTCTGGGTGGATGGACTGAGTGAAGAGAAACTATCGAAATAAACTTGGATGTTGGATGGTTATACTACAATCGGAATCACCAGGGTTGATTGTTGATGTATGGCCTGATGCTTTTCTGTCGAGTTCCACAGTTTCCCCATATCATAGTTTTTTGGCTACCTAAGTTAAGTGCTTATCTAATCAAAAGGCATATCTGTGACTGTATTAAGATGCCAGCCAAAAATCACTAAAGATCAACTATGTTGATGTTGTAGGCAATTTCTATAGGACCATCCCACTAACTCTCTAAGCAACACTATTTCTATTAATCTATACTGGTACTTGTGCCATGTGAGTGTGGAGTTGGAATGAGCTTGAGCACAATATATTTTATTAGTATGAAACAGCAGAGGCGAATATATAGCAAATACGCGATATATGTTTGAGAAGTTTGTGTTTGAGATAAAAGTTGGTTGTGTGTGTGAAGTTGTAGGGGTTCAATGACAACTCACTTCTTGCCTATTTCTGCGATCTAAAAATAGAACTCTGGTTTAGGTGATCGGAGTAAACTTTGTCAAATTATTAGATCACTGATTCCACGCTACGCTTGATGGTTCGTCCCAAGCTTGTTTGCAAACATTTGCTCTATAGATGATACAGGTTTTGTGACTCTTGTGTTTATTATAGAAGTACTACACTGGCGTGTCTGTATTTACGAC
The DNA here is from genome assembly GCA_034694085.1 of Pogonognathellus longicornis. Lineage (NCBI taxonomy): Eukaryota > Metazoa > Arthropoda > Collembola > Entomobryomorpha > Tomoceridae > Pogonognathellus > Pogonognathellus longicornis. Next base: position 66,595 of record JAQFYB010000186.1, read on the forward strand.
TCTTTACACAAAATACTTGCGTAGTTAGACAATGCTGAAGTTTGTGTAAGAAGCTTTTCCCTCCTACAATTGATTAGTACAGCTCTACACAAAAGATCATAATATAAACTTAGACATGCGTTACTTAACCTGCTTTGTTGCCACTAGGCTGTTCTATTCAAGAGGAATTATGAATACACACTCTGAATAGTTACATAGGTAGTATTCCCAGTATTCACAGTATTAGTAGAAGTGAAACTGTGAAGCGATGCATTATCCAGCATGCAGCCAAAGTCTCATCTTTATTACTCCGTTCCGTACGTCCTCCTGTCAATTAATAGCATTTGATCTGGAGATAAGTACACAATAACTGACTATGAAAGTGTAATAAATCTGCGTAGCCTAAAAGCTTTCTTCTCCGTATCTTGGTTAAATATGTGCTCCATCTTTATCTACCTGCTCTAGTGTGTTGTACATAAAAGATATTATGTAGATGCACTCTGAAGGACTGAATTAACTTTGGACACCTAAACTAAAGCCCCGGTAAATATCTCACAATGAGTATTATACGTAAGCTTCCTTTGGAAGCACTTCGTGATCCTGATGTGATTTTAGCAACTTGTTGGGCTTAATTCAAAAGGGGATTAGACAGCACTTCTGGCACTCAGTGGCAAAAGTGAAGTGAGAGAAGATGTTACAAAGGATTCCTCTCGTCATCTTTCTAGAGAGATTAAAAGGTCAAAAGCGTATGCAAATCAGAACAGAGTACGCGGAGAAATTTCTGAGACAAATTCACCCGTGCTGCTGATGTTGGAAGGAGATAGTGAGTCTGCATTGTTTTCATAGGTACTGTTATGATGTAACGCACACGTAGTCGTGCCATAAGTCAGTACTACTGTGTGTGTATGCATTGTACTTACATAATGGAGTACAAAGTGCAAATTCGTCTTGGAGAGTCTCGAAAGAATACCTAATAATATACGGAGACCAAAAACGCTCCAGAGATGTTTTTCACCTCATCGTTTACACGCGCCATGCTTTAGTAGCATTCAAAGTCGTTCTGATGACCTGCCTTGAAAGAAAATAATATAAGCCTATGAATTTAGAGTAAACTTTCCGATACGTTCCATGAATCCTAATGAAATATCGTTGAGGAAAAACACAGTCTCATAACCAAAGCTCACCGCGGCTCGCTTCATCTTCACATTTTCCCTTGTTTTCGTCCATGGTTATAATAATAAAACGGAAACCTAATATATACTTCATAGGTAATACATATTATTACTACTACATTGTATGACAAATACATACAAGCATGACTGAGTCTCTGCATTTCACCCTTACTAAAAAAGATCACACCTATTTTCCGTGTGGCTACACTAAGTTTACTTACTACGTACTATATGTGCGCATTATTATCTCATTATAATGTATGGATGTTAGCTGATGTGAGCCAAAGCAATGTGTCAATTCATTAAGGGGCTTTACCTGCCTCTTGTATATGCTCATTTGATGGCTTGAGACCCGTTTCAAGCGTGTTGGAAATGTTGGTGCTGGAAAGAGCGAGCAGAACCTAAGATCTTAAGACTCTTTCACTCACTCACCAAACCAAAGCACTTTGCCCGTGTCATATTACCATTAAATGACACGAGTTTTTATCGTCAGAAAATTCCTTTGTACAATGTTGCCATTAGTGCTTAGACAAGCTCAAAGATTCTTCTTTATTCTCCTTTGCCACCAGCAACACTTCGTGATCACCTCATTCTCATTGCATCGCCCTTAGGTCGAGCTTTTGCATTCATGACATATTTCCTTTTATTCACCATCATTGTACTGCAACATCTCACCCTCACAAACTCACACAACGTCAAGAAAACCAAGGCATGAGTTACGGTCTCTTTAATTGTTCTGTATAACTCTCCTCGAACACAAGACACAACTAATCCGTGACGTGTAAACAAACTTTGCTGGATTTAAACAATTATTTCCTCATGTTCAATTGTCTAAGCTCACTTTTACTCCATACCTAACATTTTTTACATACATTCGGCACTACACTGTAAATTACACACCGGACGGAGATACACCTTAGAAACGCATACAAATTATGTATGTATGAAAGCATTTTACATTTTTAATCTGCATTTCATTTTCTCAGTTCGTATGTGCGGAAACGTGCGTATTAATGTGTGCATAAAATTTTATTATATTTATATTGCGAAATGCATGAGCTCATCTGTATAGTTAGTTTCGTTTCATTCTGAACTTGACACCAAGTCATACGAAGGAAGATATAACATTTAGCCAATGTGAACAGCAATGGATCAACTCTCATGAATGGAAAGTGAAATGACACTATAAAAACCAAGCCCATGTGAATGCCTGTTTTGCTTTGCAATTTTTTCCATAGTTGATGTATGCAATAAAGAAATCATTCAAGTTTAACATAGTGATAATGTTCTTCCTACAATGTATGTATAATGTACATTGTATGATAAACAACCGTAGATGTTAGCGTGGTTGGCAATAAGGCTTTATATTTAATCTGTGCGAGACATAAGTATATCCCAAGAAGCATTTACTTATACTAAACGTGATACGTGTATGATAATTCTACATGTACAGATAGCACGTTTATTTATAACCATAATATACATAAGTTACGTAATGTATTTAAACTGTAAATTTGCAAGTTGCAATAAATAGCTACTTACGACATGATATCAATATAGCGAACAAACCGACCTCCGTGCTAGCTAATAAGTTGACAAATAATGAGTCCACACTTTACATGCAACTTGTCACAATCATTTATTTTAAGCCACTAGTCATCATGTTTTATCAAAGGGAAGTGGTAATGCACAATGTAAATTAAGTGTAGTATAACTGTAACTGTGTATAGAAAACTAAGTATTGTTAACTGTATAAAAATGCTTTAGTTGACAGAAGAAAAATCTTTATTTAGCAGTTAGTCACACAATAATGAATATACACGTATATAATGATGCTAGAGAAAATGTAGCTGTATGTGGGATTATTGTACTCATTTGTCATGATGAAATGTAGACACTGACTAGACTCTTGTACATCCACAGCCATCTCTATCCAGCATCTAAAGTGAGGTTCTAACTAACTAACTAAGAGAAGGAGTGAGAGAGTAAGTTAACTAAGAAGCAAAAAGAGCTGTTTATTACTGGAATAGCAAAGAGTCAAGTTAAGGCAAAGCAAAGCAATGCAACGTCTTAGTAAAACACGTTTTTAGATGCACATCTCCTGCTGCCCTTACGTGTTCTGGGTTATGTTTTTGGTAGTGTACGTTTTAAGGAAGAAATCCCACCACGACACAGACACAAGTACTGAGAGCTACTAGAAATACAAGTCGTTTCGAATCTAGCTGAAGTAAAAGTGACTTCAGAATAATAATAATAATACGAAAACGTTGGTATTTCAGTTTCAGAGCTTGTGAGAAGGCACAAGTACACACAGGTCTTAAGTTCCGTTTCTGGCATCATCACATGCAGAGAAAGAAGGGGTGTGAAAAATAGAGCTTGGTAAAGTTTAGTAGAGTCTCACGTTTGAGCAAGCTAAGTATACAAGAAGGAATTTTCAGAGATTCACTCACATTTTCAACTCTTCATTCAATTTCTTTTAGCGAGAAAACACAAGGCAAACTAAGCACAGTTAACAACACTGATTGTGAGTAAGAGTAAGCCATAAACATCATGTATACTTATTGTAGCTTTGTAGTACCCATGTTATGTGAGTTACAAGATTGTTGTAGTTGTATCTACTTTTGTGACAACAGTATGTCGTTATTACTTTGTTCCAAAGGAAGACAGACGAAATTGATGTTGGTTGATGTGCTACAGGCAAAACAAAGGGTGAGATTGACTCACAATGTACAATTACAATACTTACAAAGAAACCGGTAGTTATACCCAAGGATTTGCTTATATCTTTACTTGCTATACAAATTATATGATACACATTCATAGTATATGGCTGAAATGTGGAAGGAATAAGGAAAAGGAGCACGAAGGAACAAACTGGCCTTGCTCGTGCCAAAATCAAAGGTTTACTTCTTTAGTTCTCCTTTGTATTGTACTATGTCTAACTTTTCTCTTTCGATATGGATTTCTGGAAAGAGACGCAAAGGGAAACTACTTTGACATTTTAGAAATTCCATAAAATATGCCTCTTCCATCACTCTAATCATATTAGTAGCTACAGTCGAGAGGAAGCACGCTGCCCAAAATACAGAAAGAACGGCAATGGTCGCTCTCGGTATAATACAATTATTTGTAAGGCATCTATTTCGATTTTCTTTATTGGATTGCTGACAGGTTCAACACTCCATCACCATCATACCATTTGCATTCATTTTCATGCCTACGCATTAAGTAACTACTAATGTACTACTACTTACTACATACAACTACAACACATGACCAAAAGCCAAGCACAAAAGCTATTATACAATAGTTTGCCCTGTATAGTTTGTGCAAACTACAGTCTCATTCATCAATTCAACTGTATTAATACACCCAGTAGCTAGTATGCATAAGTGAGTGACAGTTTTCGCTCTATAGCTAATGCAATTTACATAATGCATTAACTGATACTGACTCGAGAAGCTCTACGATACCGAAACGCACTGATAAAAGATGGACAGATAGATTGCAAAAGCAAAATCCAACAATAAATCTAATACTCTCAGTGTAACACTCTACATATCCAAAAATACTTGCAAAATTACTGTGTATATAGATACTAATACATGCATTCACAAATAAACCGAAGCTTAAAGCTTAAACTTCAGTATCGACTTTAGGAACACACTGAATGCAAATAATATACTCACAAATCATAACATACTAACACTAACTCACTTTACTTGACTACTTTATATGTATACACAGCGTAACACGTTAACGTTAACTGTGACATATACAAGTACATAGTAAGTTTGTCGAGATTGAGTTGATTGGATATATAGGTATGAATATATGCAGAGTGAAGACAGTGTAAATTTTACGGGCTTAAATATACAGAGTCTCTTTAAAGACCGCACTATCTTCTCCGCTTTCATCACTGATTCTTATCATGCTTATTTTTACACACGTTTTAGTGTTCATTATTTACACTGCTTTATCTATAGGATTCAAACTAGGTATACATAGTAGATAAAGATAGCTCAGTGTATAAGACATTTTACGTGTGACAAGAGTCACAGGTGCATCCCCTTCTCACTGTTTATTTTACTAGAGTAAATGATGATCTTGGGTTTTTGAAAAGAAACAGTGTTTCTCCATGTCTACAGTTATAAAGTACATGTCATGAACAACATGTTTCTTTCTCTTTATCAACCATGTATGGAATGTGTTTTTTACGCTAAACTGTGTCATTTATTTTTAGAACACAACTGCAACTACTACATCTTTCTGTTTTTGTCTACTACGAAACTACGATGAGGGTTAAGATGAAGGCATTTATCAATCATAAATTCATAAATAGTATAGACTGAGTATAGACAATATTATGACTAGAGGCACATGCACATCATAAATCTTCATGTAATAATTAGTTCGTGTCATACAAAAGATTCGTATGCAAATATGCACTAATTGTTTTGTAATGATTGCTCTCAAACTCGATTTTATTTATTTATTTGTGTATTGTGTACCTAATAATACGGACTTTGCGAAAACCAAACGTGAACGAGTACATTTACGAATGGAATTTTTTTTCCACAAAAATAAAGATATTCGTAAATGTAAATGTT